>CAVNYN010221652.1:0-184980 GCA_963692815.1 Nyctanthes arbor-tristis
AGATTTTGCCCTAATTTAGATTTTATGGTACTTGCTATTTGCTAAAATTAAACTTTACAATTTATAAGTAGTTAAATTAGTAAATGATAAAATGAAGACTATGAAGTTAATAGAGAAAAGTATTAATCTATTATTGGCTAATGTGGCTCTTGGTATTTTGACGGTTTTATGATTATTTTCATTGAGATTTGGGCTATGTTTTTATATTAATGGTTTAGGTAATTAGGTGTGGCTGTGTGAATTGTGGAATGTTAATGTATAATGTATTGTACTATTGTTGTCTCAATGTCTTGTGAATGTATAATGTATAATGTATTTATTGTGGCTGTGTGGCTCTTTGGAATGTATAATGTATAATGTATAATGAACTTTGTTGATAGTTTGACAATTTTTATTGAAAGAGAACTTGTTAGCACAATAGATATAGACTCTCTTATTGATGAATTTGCTAAAGTAAAAAATCGTCGAGTCCAACTAACTTTTTAGCCTAATGTACTATATTTTGAGTTGTTGCGAACTTTGTAATGCACTTGATTTGAGTTTGCTTACTATTTTGAAAAATTAGAGCTTGTAAGATTTTTTTTGAGTTTTCGATCCGGCTCCCCCCACTTTCGGGTCCTGGCTCCGCCATTGAATCCATTACACCTCGGTATTCTTCCACTTACATTTCTCGTCCCGCCAGAAGAGCCAAGCCGTATCGTACTGCAAGAGCCTCCACCAACTCAACCTCTCTTTGCCCCTCCATCTTCATAGCAAATGCAAGCATCTCGAACCCCATTGTTGCATTGCCCATCACCATTCGACTAGAGCACCATACAAGAACAGTGTATAGACTTTGGCAACCATTCACTCCACTGATTCTCAGCAAGTCCCTGGAACTGATTCAGATTATTAAGACTAACTATGGCCACCAACGCGTTATTCCTCACCTTTGTGTACCAGAATAATTATATTATTATAGGAACGACTTTTACTCAAAATGCAGAATTTCTTAACCCTTCTTCATAAGAACCAAACCCACAAAACAACCGTGAAATTAATAATGCAAACTTCTATTAATAGCTTTCCTTAATTATTTTGCAATGCTATTATTTCCTTATCAACCCAATTCCGTAGATGCTGCCAGTCTCTAATTAATCTGAGATCTCAAACCTAGAGAAAATATTGTAACAATCGAATTTAGTTAGGAGTCTTAAACAATCTAGTCAATATGCAATAATACATTAAACAAAAAAAAAAGAAGAATGAATACCATAACTTGCACTACAGACATAAATGTAATACTCTTTTACCTTGCTCCTTTATTTGTTAGTTACATAGAAATAACCATTGAAGATGGTTAATTTGCTTTGTGCTATTGGTCCTAAATTACATAATACATATGCATTTAAGAAGAGTCATTTAAGAAGAGTCAAAAATAGCAAAAAAACAACAATCCCATTGAGATACTTTATAAACATACTAAAAACCACAATTAGTTTACTTATGGAGATAGAATTTGATGGTATAGAATAAATGTTGAAGCAATTCTTCATGCAGTTGTGTATATACAAATTCGAGTTTGGGAAAGGCAAAATTACAAATGATTAATTGAGTAGGGTAAAATTGCATTACATGCCCTACGAATACATAAGGAAATTTCATTGAAGTTCAATCTAGAAGTAATCAAATGAAATAATGAATTAGAATTACCTTGTTAAGTCAATGCTACTGGATTCAGCGAGAGCAATGGCGCAAAACAAGTATTGAAGAAATCCGACAGAGAGTTCTAGCATGCGCTGCTGACAAAATTATAACCCAGTCAATGAGTCATTAGGGAAATGTAGCATCCACGAAATCATCTTGGCACCTCGACTCATCTCAGTAAAAGTGTTGAAGAAATTCCAACAGGAAGTGATTCAAAGTTCCATTACATGCAAACACCAAAATCACCAAATTTAACAAAAAATCAGAAACTAAAATACTCCTTAAAACAACCATAATCAGCTCCAGTCTATTCTTTAAAAAATTCAGTATTTCTAAAGTTAAAAAGGAAAAAGCATACGCTTCAAGTTCTTGGATTTTCTAGGGCATCGATCATGAATATTTTTGCCTTCTAGGAGGTTTATCTCAAGCATCCATGTCATCACTTTCTTCACTTTCCTTATCATCTAGAACACTTGATTTCTTACTTTCTTTTGTTTGTTCTCAGTTTCGCTAGATGATGATACACCTAATATATAAAGCATAGTATTCTTCCAATTAAATTTTATTATTTTTGAGTCAAACCACATTTCACAGCAACTGTAAGTCCGACACCTATAACCAAAAGTTTTGAAAGTTTAGAAACCATTACAATAAGCAAGATAGAAAATTAGTGTTAACCCAAAAGATCAAGAACAATAGAGCTGAAAACAAAAAGGGCAAATTAACATCTATATCTTTATATTCCTAAATCAACAGTAGTTTGAAGGCGTTTTCCCACCTAAACTGCTTGCTGACATCACGTGTGCATCACTAATTACACCATTCTTTATTTATTTAATTATTTCTTTATTTGTTTTGTGTTTTTCCCTTTATTTAATTATTTATTATTTGTTTTGCATTTCTATATATCTTTCTAAATCAACAGTAGCCTAAAGGCATTTTCCTGCTTAAACGGCATGATGACGTCACGGGCGCATCACTAATTGCATCATTCTTTATTTATTTAATTATTTTTTTCGTTTTTCCCTTTATTTAATTATTTATTATTGGTTTTGCATTTTGTTGACTGTAGTTTCAAGTGTGAACCCAAGCCAGCAATAAAAATGTATTGTGGTGGTAAGGTGGAACCAGAAGTCCTTATTGTGACAAAACCCTGTATGGAGTCATGAATCAGAAAGTAATTTGATCAGAGTGTGAGGTCGGATATGAATACAAATGTGATAAACATTCTCTTTAATTTCTATTATCTAGGCCCAAAAACCTTTCCTTTCGATGGCACCCCAAAGTCTATATTTATAGGTAGGACTCGGGGCGTTTCAAGAATTTTATACATTCTATTCGGACACAAACCCAGTCTAATTATATTAAGTACAATGTCAATTTAGTCATGTCTGAATAACTAACCAACTGTCAACGTCTTTATCGTGTTTTCCACGCGCTCGTCATTACCATCCTCCTAATTCTTCCCAAGTCAGCGAAACCAGATCGATCATTAAGGGCCGATCTCACGTTCTACTATATATCGACATGGAAAAGCAATCGAGACCAAGAACCGGATCGGCTAAAAGGATCCGGACCAAATCCGGACACTCGTGCGGGTGAGTCACCTATGTAGCGAATCAGTATCAACAATTGTCCCCATTGTTTGCTGTTAACTGGGATCAACCAATCAAGATACATGTGAATGCTATGTATAAAGATGAGCTCAGAAGGGTGGCCAACATTTCAGCTCCTTACGTCTCCTCAGCATGTTGACGGAGTCAATGGTCTTTGACACGTGGCAGGATTAGTTTGTCAGATCGTATATTTTTTTTATGGCGGCGCCTGGGCATACTTAATGATGGTCTTTACGGTTTGAGAAGCATCTCTTCGAGTTCCGTGTCCTTCTACTATAAATAAGGACCATCTTCACACTCTTCTCTGTAGCTTTTCCAAAATTTTCTATGTAAAATTTCTCTCTCTAGATGATCAGACGTTCTATTCATCCCTTTCCGCATAGGAGTTCTATTTGTCACAAGTTAGGTAAACTTTCTCTATTCTTCCTTTTTTGTTTATTTCTCCAAGAAGCCATGTCAAAGATCAGAATCAAATATTCTCACCCACCGTCTCCTCAGGTGGCGTCAAAAGGCGCTGACGATACCAATGTCGGCGACAATGCCGTTCAGATTCAGGGAATGAAAGACTGTTAGGTCAGACACTCGTATGGATGGTGAGGATGAACTTTACTATAGTCAGGAGGAGGTATATGAAACAGAAAATGGCGGAGAAGGTTTCGATTACTAGTCCTGTCCTCACGCTCCTTCTAATGTCGATCCTAGTGAAGAAGTTCTCACACAAGCCGGTGAGGTCATTCTCCAACCAAAAGCCCCATTTGATACAGTTTCCCTTTGCGAAGTTTAGGGACGGCGATCAGCCATGGGAGATTTGGAACCATCAACTTTAGATCCTGGTCCGGTCCCAGAAAGTACTCTCTGGGTAACCATCGGCCTAAGGTCCTGAGTAAAGGTGTCTCAACTAACAGCTTGACATCGGGAGAAAAACATCCCTGATAATGTCAAGTTCATCATTCTTTAGCCCAGAGAGGAAATGCACAACCTCCTATCTAGTTATATGGCTTGCACAAAAGGCATGCTGGATGCGGGTCTAAGGTTTCCGCTCTCCCACATCATCACTAATTTCTTCTGTTACTTCAAGATGGCCCTAGTCCAAGTGACACCCAATGGTTGGAGGATGATCCTTGGGTTCATCATACTTTGGCAAGACTTGGGGTAGCTAATGCCATTAGTA
Organism: Nyctanthes arbor-tristis; assembly: GCA_963692815.1. Classification (NCBI taxonomy): domain Eukaryota; kingdom Viridiplantae; phylum Streptophyta; class Magnoliopsida; order Lamiales; family Oleaceae; genus Nyctanthes; species Nyctanthes arbor-tristis. The sequence goes on from CAVNYN010221652.1 coordinate 4,474, forward strand.
AAAGTTTTCAGTAATTTCTACAAATTTAAGAGGAATAGGGCTAGATTGGGCTTCTGTTACGCTATCGTTTGTCAAGCTCTCAAGAATCCAATTAGACATCTACTGGACTTGATAAAAAATTAGTCCCGTTATTGGTTTTGGGTCTCTGGAGAGTGACAATTTAAGTCACGTAACCCCGACGATTCGGCAGTGCTTGAAAATTTTATAATTTATAGTAAATCATTTTTAGATTGTGATTTTCAGGTGACTGCTTTTTAACTTTCTCTTTACGTCCCCTTTTTTCATAGGAAATGTGAGGCACTGTCAAACAGAAGAGCTTGAAGATAAATTCATCCAATTGTTAGGGGATAAACACGAAGGCATCCACTACAAAGACCTCCTAACTGAAGATAATCTATTCAAGGCCGGACTCACCACATCACTTAACTTCTGCTTCTGCCCGACCCAGATCCAGAGATAGCCAGGTCTGTTCATAGTGCTGTAGAATTATTATTATGTATATCGTTCATGTTATAATGGGAATAGAGCTCAATATTTACCCCTAACACATCTTTCTGATGCAGACGACGACATTGAATATCGTCTCCCTAAGAAAGGAAAGGGTAAAAAATACAAACCAACCCAGAATCTCAAGAAGAAAGAATAGAAGTCACAACTACCCTTCATGCTAAGAAAGCGAAATCTAACAGTCCAAACCCAGCCGGAAAAACACTTCCAAAAGTGTCTGCTGCTGCTCAGGCTTCCACTCTAGTTGACCCAAAGAGACGCCCCTCTAATCAACCCAAAGCTCCCCCCACCAAAAAAAAGTTAGACACCTGGGTTAGAGACCCCAAAGGGTGGTGCCGATCAAGTCGCTACTCCGTCAAGAAGCAAGAAGGATATGAACTGGTATTATCTGCCCGTGTATGAGCCCAAGGTAGTTGAGTTTGCTAAAAGGAAAGGCAAGCTGCCAAGAATTTACAGGGATGCCAAGTTGGTTGCCTCCCACATCTAACAGATCTGGAAAGCCTACCGACCTAGGTTAAAGAAGTTGTTGAGGTGGTTTCTCAGAGCTGGACGAGGAAGGACGAACAGCAATTCAAAGGAATGGACGCAATTTAAGCCATTAGTTTGGCATTATATTTAGCCGACCAACTACTCTCAGCTCTAACACATTCATGACCCAAAATCAAGCACATTGTGGACAATGCTGAGAGGCTGCAAGAAGAGACTAAAAGCAACAAGCCGAACCGGTGGCCTTGAAAAAGGAACTAAAGAAGGCCAAACAGGCCTATAAAGCTGAGAAGTCTGGTCAACGGACTAACCTCCAAAACTACACTTCTAACATTCAAGTTATCAAGAAGAACTACCGGTTAAACGTCGATTAGCTTCAGACTGAGCTCACCCAGGTTAGAAAAGCGGCTCAAGAGGGTTATGTTTCCTATGTCAGAGCCTTTTGTAAGTCAAAGCTTTACGAGGCCGAATAGCTGGACTCCTTTATTCTTGGACAAGAGGATATGCTTTAGAAGGTGAAAGATCTGCTGCCTAACTCTGATCTCAGCCTCTTAGAGAAGAAATTTGAGGAGTTGAGGGCTGAACATGAGCTTAACTTCGTGGCTTAGAAAGAAGCCGAGCCTGACATCATGGTTGAGGACGAGGAGCCGGAAGAGAAAATGGTCCAGGAGGACACTGATGTCTAAACTCCTGTCGTTCATGTTCAGAGTGATCTGGTGTTATGTCTATATGACACAAAACGTAGGGCCAGCTATTGATGGAAACGCTATTGGTTAGCAAGAGGATTAGACTTTTGTGTCTCATTTTGTTTTAATCTCGCCCAATCCGAGTTTTGTTTTACTATTCAACTAAATCATGAATATTGCTATCTTTTCATTCTAAATTCGCATGCCTTATCCGGGCTTTAATTACAAATTTGTGAGCTGCTTCATATCGTTGATCTAGTCCGCCATAACTAGTTGATCTGGTGTTATGTCTATATAACTGCCATTTGCAGAGTTTGGAATGGAAGGGTCTGGCCTATCACGATGTCGGCCAATCCGGGCTCAAAAGTTTCAAAATGAATTGTTAAATGTCAAAATTTTGCCAAAGTGTTGAAACTCTAACCGATCTCAGAATCACGATATGGGTAGTTGAACATTCTAACACAGCGTATCAAGGTTTTAGTTGAACATTCTAACACAGCGTATCAAGGTTCCCTTTAGGAACCCCCCAATCTTAAGCTTTCTCTTATCGCATAATATGATCTAGGGTCCTCTTTGGGTGTTAAAATTTTTATTGAGTAAGATATTTCACAACTGGATTTTCAAACAAAGTATAAAAAATCTTGCCCAGTTGTTGTGCAATAGCTGGTAACCTCCAACCGATCTGCAACACGTTCCCACATGTCATTGGGCTCCATTACAGATCGATCGATGTTGGCATATCCGGATCGGTTTGTTTTCAAACAATGTTTCAGGGTTAGTTTAGTTTATATCTCGGGTCAGCACTATTCGGCTAATCCGGTTGGTCCATTTTCAACTGCCGAAAACATCTTATCTGTCGTGGATCTTGTTTGGTCCTTTTTGGCTAACCAGGTCTCTTGTGTATACTGCAGGCCTCTTTATCCCGACTTTTGCCCTAATCTGAGGTTAGTTTCGAGTAACAAAGCTCTGATTTCAAGTCAGTTTGAGTTTCCCTAATTGGGCTTGACGAGCCTAACTTGTGTAATCTGGGGTATGTTTTGCGCCGTTATTAGGCTGATCCAGCCTAGGAATTGAGTTTCCCTGATTGGGCTCAACGTGCCTACCTTGTATAACCTAGGGCGTGTTTTGTCCCAGTGGTGGGCTGATCCAGCCTACGGAATTGAGTTTCTCTATTGAGCCCATCTTGTGTAACCTGGGGTGTATTTTCCCCCAGTGGTAGGCTGATCCAACCTAGGGAATTAAGTCTCCCTAATTGGGCTCAACGAGCCTACCTTATGTAATCTGGGGCGTGTTTTGCCCTAGTGGCGGGCTTATCCAGCCTAGGAAACTGAGTTCCATAATTGGGCTCAATGAGCCTATCTTGTACAAAATCCATTCAACAAATAACATTTTGGAATTTGAAATGGCTTGAATTGAAAATGATAGAGCAGCTCAAGCATAGGTAAGTTGTGATTACAGATGTCATTCAAATACATATGTTGATGCACTGTGTTCCTACTTACTAGTAGCATTTTTTGAGACATTTTGCATTATAGGGGTATGCCAAACATTTCCCATTCAGATATTCTAGGCGATAAGCTCCATTAGGTAGGACTTTAGTAAAGTGCAATGGCCGTTCCTATGGTTTTCTGTAACGCTCCTGGAGCGGGATGCACTCTCTTTAGGACCAGTTCACCCATCTCAAACTTCCTGAGTTTAACATTGCGGTTATAATACCGTGCATTCCGCTGTTTGTAGGCAGCATTTTTGAGGTCTGCAGAGAGTTGCTTTTCATCTAGTAGATCTGGTTTGGTTAATAGTGCTTGGAAGTTCTTCTCCGAATCGTGGTATAGGACTCAAGATGGAATGCCGATTTTAAATGGGATCACTGCATCTGCGCCATATACCATTGAAAAAAGGGTCTCTTCCTTTGCTCTTCACTGGGTAGTGCAGTAAGACCAGAGTACGGATTAGAGTTCTTTGGCCCAAGCCCCTCTCAGCTCTTGCAGTTTGGCTTTTAATGTCTGCTTGATAATTTTATTCACAGCCTCTACCTGACCTTTTGTCTGGGGGTGATGCGGAGTGGTATAAAGGTATTTTATCTGAAGTCGTTGGCAGAATTGTTGGAATTTTGTATTGTCAAACTGTTTACCACTGTCTGTGATTAAAGTGTGGGGGATCCTAAAGCGGCAGATGATAGATTTCCAAACAAAGTATGTCGTGTTTTGTTCCGTGATTTTGGCTAGAGCCTCCGCCTCTACCCATTTGGTAAAATAGTTGACTGCCACAATCGCTTACTTGGTATTCCTTTTCCCCGGGGTAAAGATCTGATCAAATAAATTCCCCATTGAGCAAACGGCCAAGGAACCTGGATTGGGTTCAGCTTATCTGGAAGGGGCCTATTACTTGGAGCTTAGAATTGACATTCTAGGCATTTGTGAACATACTCGATAGCATATCTTGAGGGTAGGCCAACAATACCCCTGTCTCAATATTTTAAAAGCCAGTGCCTGTCCCCTGGAGTGGTTGCCACAGATTCCCTGATGGACCTCCCTAAGGGCGTAATTGGCTTCCTTTTCATCTAAGCAACAGAGCAAAGGTTGAAAATATCCTCTGTTGTACAATTTGTCATCCATCAAAGTAGAGCAGACAGCTCTGATCCTTAGCTGACGAGCCTTAACCTTGTCGTCTGGCTAGCTTCCTTCTTTTAGATATTGAACTATCTTCTCACTCTAATCAGAGGGACCTGATGTTATGTTGAGTACTGTTTCCGACTGATCATATGTAGATCATTCTATTCTTCCTACTGGCACATTGGTGATCAACTCGGCTCTCGAGTTGGTTGCCAACATCACCAAAGCGTCGGCTTAGCTGTTTGCTGACTGTGGGACCTGAAGCAACTCAGTTTTGTGAAGCCCCCGATATCATTTCAGACTTTTGTGCAATATTTCACCGTTTGAGGTTCTTTGGCTCTAAAGTCACCATTGATTTGGTTCACAATTAGCTGGGAATCGCTATTGACGATGACCTTGGCGACCCCATTGACTTTGCCATTTCCAATCCTGTGAGAAGGGCCTAGTATTTAGCTTCGTTGTTTGTGGTAAGGAATCCTAATGGGTAAGTCTGGCTATAAATCTAATTATCTGGTCCAACTAGTACCACCCCAGCTCTTGAATAGGCTCCTGTTGCCGACCCATCAGCAAACATTTCCTATTGTTCATACTGCTTGGCTACTGGTTCGACATGCTGGGTGAATTTAGCCACAAGATCGCTATAGCTTGCCTCCATTCGGAGCTTAAACTGAATATCAAATTGCCCCAATTCAATAGACCATTTTATCATCCTCTCCGAGGTACCTGGCTTCTGTAAAGCTTGTTGTAAGGGATAGTTGGTTAGCACTTCCACCTGATATTGCAAAAAGTATGGCCTCAGCTTCCTAGTGGAGATCAACGGTGCATAAGTTAATTTTTCCATGGATGGGTATCTAAACTCTGCGTCCTTTAACACTTGGTTGATGTAATAGATGGGTTTTTCAATGCCATTCTCTGTTCTAACCAAGACTGAACTTATTGCCATTTCCGACACAGCGAAGTATAACATCAAAACATCACCCTCTCTTGGTTTGAATAGGATCAGATGGGCGGTCATGTGGTGTTTCAGGCCATCAAAGGCCACTTGGCATTTTTCCATCCAGTAAAAATCCCTGTTTCCTCGCAGAGCATCGAAGAATGGTTTGCACTTGTCTGTAAAATGTGCAATGAAAGGGCCTAGGGCTGCCACTTTTTTAGTCAGCTTTTGCATTTTCTTCAATCTAGATGGTGGCTTCATGTCGATGCGAGCCTGAATTTTGTCGGGATTGGCCCCCCGATCCCCTGTTGGTTTACCATATAACGAAGAAAACTTGCTAGAGGCGACATAAACAAACACTTTTAGGGGTTCAACTTTATTTTATATGCTCGTAAGACATCAAACATTTCCTGAAGATGGGTGATCTAATCCCCAGATCTGGTACTCTTTACTAGCATGTCATCGACGTACACTTCCATTGACTTTCCATTTTGTGCGGCAAACATCTTGTTCACTAACCTCTGATAGGTAGCCCCTTCGTTTTTCAACCAGAAAGGCATCATGCAATAACAATACAATCTGCAGTCTGTGATGAATGAGGTATACTTCTGGTTAGGCTTATGCGAAGGGATCTAATTGTAGCCCGAGTAGGCATCCATAAAGCTTAGTAGATCGTGTCCGGCTGTTGCATCCACTATTTGATCTATTCGCAGGAGAGCAAAACTATCTTTGGGACAAGCTTTATTGAGATCGATGAAATCTATGCAGAGGCGCCAAGAACCGTTGCTCTTCTTTACCAACACTGGATTAGCAACCCAGACTGGGTAGGTGGCCCCCCTAGATAAATCGGTTACCCAACAACTTGATTGTTTCCATCTCTAGCGACTCATACCGCTCCCCATTGAGAGGACAACATTTTTGCCTTTTCAGCTTCATTGCAGGGTCAACATTCAGTAGATGACACGAGAGGTCCAACGGTATTCCTTCCATGTCATCATGCGACTAAGTGAAAATATCTAAATTGCACTTCAGAAAGGATATGAGGTCCAACCTTATTGGTTTTTATACTTCGGCACCAATCTATAGCTGAACTTTTGGTCATGTTTCATCCAAAGGGATTTACCCCAGTGCCTCCGTTGTTTCGGCCTATTCTCTTGGGGCCTGATCCTCAGGTCCAATGGATTGTTTGTAATTTCTATTCCACTTTTGTGCTTGAGCATCGCTACCTGCCTTAGAATGACATCTAAGTTGCATTCCAGGGCCATCTTCTGATTTCCCCATACTATCCCTACCCTATGAGTAGTGGGCAACTTTATTATGTAATGGTAAATGGAAGAAGCTGCTTCGAGTTCAGACAATATCGGGTGCCCAAATATAGCATTGTAATTGGAGTTGACATCAATAACGACAACTTCTACAAGAGTTCTCTGTACCTGGGGTTCATCGCCAAGCTCAACCATTAGCGTGACTTGTCCCTTCGGGTGACAGATTGGCCTGTAAAACCCTGGATTGTTGCTAAATATGATCAGAGGTCTTGTTCCTTCAGTCCCATTCGATTAAAGGTATGCCAGAACAAAACATTTACCGCACTCTCGTTACCAACTAGGGTCAATGGATCCTGACTCCTGACAAAGGCATTTTAATAACTAAGGCTTCGTCATGGGGATGTACTTATCGGCCTCAGTGAAACCAAAATATTCCCGTGCTACCTTCTCCGGGGTTATGCCAAAGGCGGTAACTAGTGCATGCTTCCCTTATCAAGCGTCTCCTCTGGTTCTGGGAGCCTTCAGCAGTTTGATTTTCGCTGACTGATACATGAATCTCAGCGGTGGTAGTCTCAGAACTTCTAGAAGTGCAGAGACTAAAATGGTAGAGGCAGCCCCATATTGGCTATCGGTTCAGGTTAGGTAAAAAATTCCCTCATGTGACCTCTTTCAATCAGCCGTTGAATCTCGCGTTGTAGATCCCGACAATCATCTATTTCATGACCAATGGAATGGTGATATTTATAATACCCATTTGGATCTGTCCGTGCCAGATCCTTCCAGACGGGCTTGGGCCATGGCAAGAGGTGCTTATCTCGAGAGGACATCAGAATCAACTCCGGGGTAGTATTTAACATGTGAGTTATAGCGGGTGGATCCAGCTTAGGCTTATATGGCTTGAATCGATCAACCACACAATTTTGAACCTTCGGTTGCGGTTTTCATTTTTTTAAAGAAGGCTCATGATCTCTGTCTTTCCTTTCAGGTTCTTCGGCTAGCTTGTCTCCAAAAGCGGAAGCATTGGCTTCTTCTGTAGCAATGTACCTCTCTATTCGCACCAGGAGGTCATGATATGTCGGTCCATCCTCGTGAACTGACCGCCAGAATCTGGAATTTCGTAACAACCCTGAGGTTGAACTGGGGCGAGATAGTCTTTTAGCTTCTCCTCCTTTCATTGCTTAATAGACAACAAAGCTTCTTTCGGATTCATTTTGATTTTTGACCCCATGAAGTTTGCAATAAGTTGAAAACATATATCAGCCCATGAACATATTGAGCCCATAGGAAGAGTGTGGAACCAGCGGTGTACACGATTCCTAGGGTTGTGGGGAAAGCTCTACACATAATATCTTTATTGACACTGTGTAACTCCATCCAAGCGGGAAACTTGTGAATATGTGTGATTGGATCAGTGACATCATCGTATACGGTGATATTGGGAGCCTTTACTTTCTCTCTTTTGGAATAGCCTTGGATCCAAGTGGCGAAGGGTGAAGGAGTCAGGACCTTTTGGAGGCAGGGTCCTCCAATTTACAGATTTTCCAAGTCGGCCACCCGCTTTCGAAGCCTTTCCATCTCATCGACGTTTCCTCCGCTTTCCTGGAGCGGCATGAACATGCTACCAGTCCTCTTCTGGGCTCCTATGTCCCTGTAACTTACACCATTCCCTGGTCGATCTCCGGTACAGCTGTGAAAGACAGCTCTTCATACTGGGTGAGATACCTATTGTTTCTGATGATTGGAATCAGCCTCTTCCTCCTGCTAACTTGGATTCTGAGCTAGAGGAGGAATCAGTGGCTGCCTCAATCCCTCTAGCACGAGCTGGAAGAGCTTGACCTGAGCTTGAAGAGCCTCAATTTGAGGGTTTACTTGATCACGTTGATTACCCTCACCCTCTTTTTGTTGTTGAACTGGGGGTGTTACGGGATTTGCCTCCCAGTTATCTGATACAGGTCGTTTTCTCACATTTTGTGAACAGAAAATGTTTAAGAGACAGATTGGCAAGCTGGTTCAAGCTTTACTCGTCACAAAGTGATGCCCTTCCTCTAGCGCCAATTGTTGACTGTAGGTTCAAGCGTGAACCCAAGCCTATAATAAAAATGTATTGTGGTGGTGGGTGGCACCAGGAGTTCTTATCATGACAAAACCTTGTATGGAGTCATGAATTGGAAAGTAATTTGATCAAAGTGCGAGGTCATCTTCCGATCTAATGTGATAAATATTCTCTCTCTGATTTCTATTATCTAGGCCCAAAAACCTCTCCTTTCAATGGCACTCCAAGGTCTATATTTATAGGTAAGAACTGGGGTGTTTTAGGAATTTTATACACTCTATTCACTGAAACCGGATCGGCTGTTAAGGGCCGATCTCACGCCCTACTGTATATCGATGTGGAGAAGCAGTCGAGACAGAGAACCGGATCGACTAAAAGGATCTGAACCTGAACCAAACACCTGTGTGCGTGAGTAACCTATGTGGCGAATCGGCATCAACACATTTCTATATATATTCCTAAATCAGTAGTAGCCTAGCGGCGTTTTCTGGCCTAAACGGCCTGCTAACATCACGCGCACATCATCAATTACACCATTCTTTATCTATTTAATTATTTATTTATTTGTTTTGTGTTTTTCCCTTTATTTAATTATTTATTATTTGTTTTTTTTTCCTTCAAAACACATTTTTCTTTTTCTGAGTTTCCCTTGATATATGTGTCGACCTCCTTTCCTACCAACCATATATACCCTTCGACTTTCCCTATCTTTACCAATCGCTTGCAGATCAACCTTCTATATTGTAGTTCTTCATTACTGATTGCATCTCTAATTTCCCTTATTAAGAGGCCCATTACCGTTATTTATACGTTATTATTACAGGATTCCTTAGTAGATTTTTTTTGCAATAAAGTTATTAATCCATAGCATCTACTACTTCTCTTATGAAACTCATTCGTTATCTCTTGATTTTTTCCCCCTACATTTAAGTATTAGTATTGGAAACTTTGTTTTTACCAGGTCTCACATTGTTATCTCTTGATTCCTCCCATACATTTAAGTATTAGTTATTGGAAATTTTGTTTCTACCAGGTAGCACAATATCAGCTGATGTTACAGATGACTTTAACAAGAAGGGTAAGACTGAGGACAGCTCTAAGACTAAGCCTAATCCTGATTCATCCAGAGAAAAGCCTCTATGCAAGAATTGTTCGAAGAGCCACTTTGGAGAGTGTCTGGGGGGAAGGACATATGCCATAAATGCAACAAGCTAGGCCATACTTCTTTTGAGTACCACGAGCCCAAGAGTTCAAACGCAACAAAGAAAAGAAAGGCCCGCGTCTTTGCCATGACTCAGTAAGAGGTAGAGAAAAGCGAGGATGTGATCACATGTATCTTATCATTTTTTAATATACCTACTGTTGTTTTGATTGATTCTGGTGCTACCAATTCATTCATCTCCACTAGTTTTCATGCTAAGACAGGTAATACTTGTCAAATTGTAGATGAGGCTTTTGAGGTTAGTTTCCCTCAAGTGAAACTATTAGTACTAACGAGATATCTAAAGTTGTGAAATTAGAGATAGATGGGAAGAATTTAGAGGCTGACATGTACTTGATAAACATGAAAGATTTTGATATAATTCTAGGCATGAATTGACTTAGTAGTAATTATGCTACTATTAAATGACGTGATAAAGAAGTTATCTTTCAAAAACCCAGAGAGTGTAAGTTTTCCTTTTTCGGTACAAGAGGCAAAACCATACCACATGTTGTGTCAGTTATGAAGGTGTAGAAAATGTTGAGGAAAGGTACAGGTCAGGGGTACCTAGTGAGCATTATGAGTACTCAGCTGCCTAAACTGATAGCAAGTGATGTACCTGTCATCCGGGATTTTTTTTGATATGTTTCCTGAAGATTTACCAAGTATTCCACCAGACATAGGGGTGGAATTTACCACTGACCCGATACCTAGACCGGCACCTGTGTCTGAGGCACCATAGAGAATGGTGTTGAAGGAGTTACATGAGCTAAAGGTACAAATACATGAGCTGTTGGACAATGGATTTATTTGACCCAGTAAATCACCTTGGGAGCTCTGTTATTATTTGTTAAGAAGAAAGATGGTTCGATGAGGATGTGTATTGATTACCGAGAGCTGAATCATTTGACAATTAAGAATAAGTACCTTCTGCATTGATCAGCCGAAAGGTGCCTGTATGTTCTCTAAGATTGATTTGAATTGGGCTACCATCATCTTAAGATAAAGGACAATGATACACCCAAGATAGCATTTAGAACTCGATATGGACACTATGAGTTCACAATAATGCCATTTGGGTTAACTAATGCTCCTGCTATTTTCATGATTTGATGAACCGAGTTTTCCATTTGTTCCTAGACCAATTTGTGATTTGTCTTTATCAATGACATATTGGTCTACTCTGGGAGTACAAAGCAACATGAGGAGCATTTGAGAGCTGTGTTGGGAACTCTTCAAAAGGAGTTGTATACTAAATTTAAGAAGAGAGAGTTTTAGCTTGACTGGATAGCTTTTCTTAGCCATGTGGTTACCGCTCAAGGAATTGAGGTTGACCTGGCCAAGGTAAAAGCTGTGATAAATTGGAATACACCCTCAAACGTGAATCAAATATGTAGTTTCTTGGGATTAGCTGGCTATTATTGAAGATTTATTGAGGGGTTTTCAAAAATAGCCGGCAGCTGGCGCGGTTGACCAAGAAAGGGATGAAGTTTCAATGAACAAATAAGTGTGAAAGGAGCTTTCAAGAGTTAAAAGGGAAGTTGATCTCTACACCAGTAGATTTCGTTATATACAGTGATACATCCAAACTAGGTTTGGGATGCGTCTTGATGCAGCATGGTAAAGTGATTGCATATGCTTCCCGACAGTTGAAGACGCATGAGCAGAACTACCCTACTCATGATCTGGAGCTCGCAGCAGTAGTTCATGCATTGAAGATTTGGAGGTATTACCTTTATAGTAGTAAGTGCGAGATATACATGGATCGTAAGAGTCTCAAGTATTTCTTCACTCGGAAGGAACTAAACATGAGACAAAGAAGGAGGTTGGAACTGGTTAAAGATTATGATTGTATCATCCACTACCATCCTAGTAAGGCCAACGTTGTTGCCAATGCGCTCAGCAGGAAGAGTAAGAGACAATTAGTCGTTCATCTGACTAAGCAAGAACAGTTGATAAAAGAATTTGCCAACCTGAGAATTGAGGTTATTACACCCCTACGTCGTACAACTATAGTTATTGCCGCATTGATTGTTTGAGCTTCTTTAAGGCACAAAATTAAAGAAGCTCAAGGGAATGATAAGTTCTTGCGTAACATGAAGGATTAAGCACTTGCTGGTAGTGTTAAAGGTTTTGAGTTATCAGCTGATGACACTTTGTTGTTTAAAGGGAGGCTTTGTGTGCCCAAAGATGAAACGCTACGGAAAGAGATTTTTGAGGAGGTTCATTTAGCCCCATATACTGCTCAGCTCACTGGTACAAAGATGTATCACGATTTGCAAAGAATTCATTGGTGGAGAAATATGAAAAGATTGATTGGCTTGTTTGTTGAGAGATGTATAATGTGTGAACATGTTAAAGCTCAACATCAGCGCCCTTCAAGATTGATAAGGCCACTTGAGATTCCTGAATGGAAATGGGAACACAAAACAATGGATTTTCTCATTGGTCTTCCCCGATCGACTAGAGGTAATCAAGCCATATGAGTGATAGTTGATTGTATGACAAAATCAGCTCACTTTCTGCCAGTAAAGATGACAATTAGTTTGAATCAGTTTGCTGAATTGTATGTGAAAGAGATAGTGAGATTGCATGGAGTTTCAGTCTTCATTGTGTTTGACAGAGATGCTAGATTTACTTCCAAATTTTGGAAGAGTTTACAGTCCGCTATGAGAACAAAGTTAAAGTTTAGTACAGGTTATCACCCACAGTCAGATGGTCGGTCAGAAAGGACTATTCAAATTTTGGAGGATATGCTAAGGGTTTGCGTGTTAGACCTCGAGGGTAATTTGGAGAAACATTTACCATTGGTCAAATTCGCAAATAACAACAATTATCAATTCACTATTCGTATGGCACCTTATGAAGCTCTTTATGGAAGAAAGTGTAGATCACTAGTGCATTAGGATGAAGTTGGTGAAAAGAGAGTTTTGGGTCCTGAGCTGATTGAAGAAGCGGTTAAGGATATAGAGAAAATTAAAGGATAAAAGAAGCTCAAACTAGACAGAAATCATATGCTAGCCAGAGAATAAACGAATTGCAGTTTGATGTTGGCGAAAAGGTTTTCTTAAGGTAGCTCATATGAAAGGTGTTGTTAGATTTGGCTAGAAAGGGAAACTCAGGCCGAGATATATTGGACCTTTCGAGCTAATTGAAAGGGTTGGTGACGTGGCTTACAAGCTAGCCTTACCACCTGACCTTTCGACTGTGCATAATGTGTTTCATGTCTCAATGCTGAGGAAATATATTCATGATTTGGGTCACGTTATCAGTCTCTCAACATTGTATGTCAATTAGGATATGACATATGAGGAAATTCCAGTGGCCATACTTGAAAGAGATCGTAAATGCTTTGAGGAACAATGATATACCCCTAGTTAAAGCCCAGTGGAGTAGACATGGAAAGGAAGAGGCTACTTGGGAAAAGGAGAATGATATATTGGATTAATATCTAGATCTCTTTAATTAAGTAAGTTTAACTTCGAGGAGGAAATTTAAATTTAGTGAGGAAGGTTGTAGTGACCAAGAAAATTAAAATTCAATTTTATTACTTTAACTCGTGTGGCTACTACTTCCTTGGCTTTTCAAACTATTTATCTACTCGTCTAACCGAGTTGAAGTATATTATGAGAACAGAAAATTACATAACTTAATAATAAGTTCAAATTCGACCTAATAGACGAACCACCTTATATAACATTTCACCAATACCAACTGAACATTGAAAGTTATATATCAAGATGTCAACTTCTAATTAGTTTATATATATACCAAAAACTTTCAAAATCCCACTTTTTGCTCCCTTCTCTTCAATTGAACTAGCTTTATTTAAAGCCTCAAAACACTTCATTTTCACTCCTAAGCTTATTCTCTAACAGCAATAGGTAATTTTTCTTCCCTTCTCTCCATCTTCTCCTCCTTCATTTTCTTCTTATTCTTCAAAAATCAACAACTAAAACTCATTTTCTTCTTTTTGCAAACAAATCAAACACAAGGCTAGCATAAGAGCTTCAAGCTACACATCAAGCAATAAATAAATCCAACAAGAACAATGTACCACTTCTCTCATTACTCTACATGTCATTCATCGTCCTTATGAAGACTAAAACAAGTATTACATCAAAATGTATTCTAGCAAAACTTTTCACACATACATTGTACTATCATCATTTTTCCTATTAGACAAAAAAAGAAGAAGAAAAAAATCAGAGAAGGCAGCCTCGGTCGAGCAAGCAAAAATCCAAAAATTAGCCCATCTCCATTTCTTCACCAAACACTGCACTATTGGCGTCTATGGCTTCCTCTCACCACAAGGAAAACAAATATATAAATATTTTCGCTGGAAAACCACCATACTCGCCAAAAAATTACCAAAACCGTCGCACCACTTCACTAAAAATCACCACCATACCTTTAAAAACTTACATGAATGAGAAGAGCACATCAGGAGCTTTTTTTTCCACGTATTTTCACTTGGATTCGTCGGATTTTTTAACGTGATTTTGACCCACAAGAAGCCCCAAGGTCGTCTCCCTCCCTCTGAACGTCCTCCGCATTTTTCCAGTGGGTAAGGCCCAAAAGAAATTAGATCCAAATTAATATCCTTTCAGTTTTTGCACTTTGCTCCCTAAAAGTTTTAAAAACATGCAAATAAGTCCTAAACTTATGGTCAACTCTAGTTTTGACCCCAAGAATTCCCAATACATTTAAGTTAACCCTAAAGTTATTATTTAAATCAAAGATTGTCCCTAAACATTTTAAATAATAAATTTCGACCCCCAAACTTTCAAGTTTTACATAATTGGTCCCTAAACTTTTAATTCTAATAACATAAGTCCCTAAACTTTTAATTTAACTTAAATTGACCCTCAAACTATTCAAACATATTAGACCATGTCCTTTCAAGATTTGAATTCCAAGATTTACCGGCATCGCTACTCGCATAACCTTTCAAGTACATTTTTCAAGACTTTTGAGGTTGGGTTTAAATTATGCAAATTCTAGTTGATTGACCATGTCCTTTCCTTATATGTTGATTATGATTGTGACTTGAATGCATGAAAATATTTGTAGGGACTGCAAATTGGTTCGGGGTCAAAAGTAGGCCCTTGAGATAGCCCACTGTGCAAGTAAAGAGTAGAGTTTACGATTATGATCTCATATTTAGTTTGACGTTGATTAATTAACTTGCCCCGCTGAGTATAATATTATTATTATGCTCACTCCAACTTTCCTTCCTTCTAAGTTAAGGAGCCGGTTGTGGTCTAGGTGACAAGTAAGGTCAATTAAATGTTTTGACTAAGTGATTATGTATTGCACTTTTTACTAAATACTTTATCAGTACTATATTTTGCATAATTACTTTCTCGACAACTATAAATATATATTTTGGGCATTATGTAATGATCATCATGTTTCCGCATATATTCTATTCTCATTAGTTTATCTATTTAAAAAAAAAATTACTCATTCAATTTAGAAATGAAAATGCGACTTTTCGTAGCATTCCAAACTTTAAGAAATTGACGCGTTATATTTGACTTCGAATAAAGAACGAGGGTTTATTTCAACTTGCAATCCAATTTTTATGAGTTCAGTGCGTTGTAGACTACGGCCTATATCAGTATGTTAAGAAATTCTTAGATGGATATTATTATCTAACAACTATTTCCAGAAATACATTTAATCAAGATATAGGAAATAAATTTTTTCATAAGCTACAGGACTTTTAGGATTAGAAATAACAGAAAAAATGGAATAATTCTAGTTTAGTAAAAGAAAATCCTAATTATCCATGGACAATAGGGCAAAAAGTTCAACAAATAATAAAATGTTTAGAAAACAACTTTGTAGAACTTCACATTCAAAAGGAATTAAAAAAGACAGATTACAAATTTTGTAAAGATATTTTTACTCCTTAGACTTATGGAGCATCAAACTCTAAAACAAATAATAATAAAAAATATAGAAAAAATAAAGGATATAGCAAGAAAAGATATTATCTTTGAAAATCAGAAAAGAGAAAATTGTATTTAAATTAAGAAAAACATGTTAGAAAATTTAAACCTGAAAGAACTTATAAAAATAAATTAAATTTCTTTTTATGTAATAGTAATAAACATTTAGCTAAGACTTGTCTTAAAAGAATCAATAGCTATGATAAAAGAAGCACTTCAATAGAACGTACTAATGAAGATTTAATAATTCAACTAGATGAATATGTTTCAGATCAAGAATCTATTTACTATATAATTTCACTAAAAGATATAATAAAAGATCAAGAAATTGAAGAATCAGATTATGAAATAATAAAAGAATTTTCAAACCTCATAAATGAAAAAATATTCCGAATTGTCAGACGAAGAATATAATCTAATGAATATTACTAAAGAATGTAAACTTAACTGGAACAAGAATGAGGGAACATATAGTATATCTTATTTTTTATGCAACTGGTATCCAATTAAAAATTTGTAGAGCAAAATGTAAAGAGTGATTTAAAGACTCGTGTATAAAATTTTTAGAACAAAAAATGCTAATTCTTTATGAGAAAGAAAGATCACCAGAAACAAGAGAACATCTTGAATTTCAGGAAATTAAAAAACTAAGAAAAGAAAAATTAGAAGACATGCAAAAATTAATAATTAAAAGATTAGAATTATTAGAATATAATAATAAAGGAAAAGCAATAGTAGAAGAACCAAGCATAGAAAATTTGCAAATATCATACATACAAGTCGTATGTAATACAGAAAAATTAAAAAGCATTAAAGTAAAATATCAAATAAGAATCTACTACATATTAAAAGTGTGACTTTGAATACTATTGTCCATTCCAATCGGTTGATACGACGCTGTTTCCGTCTTTTTCCTCCTTTCCCCCCCCCCCCCTCATTTTTAAAATCTATAGACACCAAACTCATTCCCCCTCTATATAAACTTACAGGCGGCATCAACAACTGAGAAGAGATGAAGGAGCATCAGTTGAATAGGTATTGAACCTCGAAGAGTTGAGGGAAAATGGCAATTTTTGCAAAGGAAGCCGACTGTCCATAGCCCTGCAATTCTTCTTTTGGCACTACTTTGTAAACCCTAATTCTTCTACCGATTCAATTGCTTTCTAGGGTGCGCTTCTTTTTGTGCCAGCTCTAAATGCCTCGCTTCCTCTTCTTCTTGTTGTGGCTTTCATCCTGATTCAATCTTTAGGTGAGTTTCATAGTCCACGCTATGTGTTTCGTATTTCGATTCAATTACTTTTTGGGGTTCAGAATCTCGTATTTAGATTTATTTATTTTTTTTTTTTTTTTGGAAATTCATTGGTGCTATCCTTTGTCCATTCACAGGCGCTTTCCACAAATCAAAGTATTCGAGGATTTGCTGCAAAAGTTTTTCAACAAATTAAATAAGAGACATCACACTTGAGGTTCCAAAGAACATTGCATAACTAATATTTAAGGTGTATTTGAGGAATTAGGGTTCTACTTTACCCAAGTTGTTGCAACAGTTGGATTGTTTTTGTTTAAAATAATGTGTTTAGAATGTTTACCTACTGAATAATGAATGGAGGTCAACCTATGAATTCCACTTCTTGTTCAAGTAAATTATTCTTCTTTACCTCTGAAAGCTATTGAGGTTGTCGTATATTTTAGTGAGGGAATTATCCACAAGAGTGAATTGGATACATGTTTTTTTTTTTTTTTTGGTGATTTCATTGGAATTTTTGACATATGGCTTCTTTTCCTCTATGTCAAGTTTTCCCACTTATGCCTTTTAAACTTTTTGAACTTTGCACTGGGTTTTTCATATTATTGGAGAGCCAAGAGCTCTGCCCTTTTCTCTGCCCTAGGATTGCTATCATAGTCCAATTTCAAAGCCTTTATTTAAGGTGAATTATAGCTGTAAATCCCATCATATGTTTTTATGTGGTGACAATATTATGTACTTAATCTGGAGAGATGATTGATGAAAAATATCCAAAAATATATCTGATTATTCTTTATTTTTTTTAAATTTGTTTCATTATCAAATCCCTGTGGAGGTTAGAACTTGTTCCACGTCTGATCAAGATGGTAGATATTTTTTTTAATATGCGATCTTTTCTTTCTTTTTTCTATGATTGTTCTTCTTCGAAACAGATTAAATTCTATAAGTTAGTTCGAAGTTTCTTTGTGCAAGTTCTTATCTTTGTAGGTGATTGCCTCTTTAGTTTTGTGGGATTTAGTTTCATGAGACGTGACAACCTATCAAAGATTTGGGCTTAGCTTGTATATTTTTCACAATTTTAACTATTGTAGTCTTGGGTTGGTTTTAGTTGATTAACCAGGAGCCCAATCTCTTTTTGTATGCATCTCTTCCCATTTTTATTTGATCTCTGTGAAAGTCTCATCAGCTTAAGTTTCCTATATTTTCTTTTACCTTGCTCTTTGTTTCGAATGAGTACCTTTTTTCAACTTCTTTCTATTTTTTCTTGCAGCATTGGTTTTTTTGGCCGTTGTAGGTTTCATATTGCAACTAGAACACTAATTTGAGATCGTAGAATTATAAAGCTTCATTTTTAAAGTTCCTTGTTAGTTATTGAGGTATACATTTTTTTAAAGTATGCATGTCCTCTTTTATCCCTCTATAAGTTTCTACCAACTTTTCTCTTCATAATATTCTCTTAGTTGGGTTTGAAGTTGAACATAAAAGAAATAGGATGTTTCTTACTTTATCGTATATGGGAGATGAACAGGTTTTCTTGGCTGTTGATGACGATAAGCCCGTAATAATCCACAAAAAGGGAAATGATCCAAAGAGGTATCTCTTTATTTCAATAATGTGATGTTTATTGAATATGATTTTATGTTTGATTGATCTTCCTTCTGTGATACATCTTATTTTGCATCCTTTGGCTCTTTTTTTCCTTTTCTTTTTTAACCCCTAATACATAGTATTTTTAAACCAGATGTAGTAATTGAAATCAACTTTTTATTTCTTATGGCCACTTATCAGAATAGTTGTGTAACGAAAGAAAATGGCAACCTTCTTGTGTCAAGATTTTGTTGAATTTGATGGTGTAAACGAGGACACATTATTGAAGAAATACATTTTAAATTTTAAAATACTTGTCAACTATAATACAATTGGAATTACATTTAATTTACGTCCATTAATGTTGAAATTAAAAACCATTGATAAAATTATTTTACTTATTTAGAGGTTTTATATGGTGAATTGCATCTCAAGATAAAGTTTGAGATAGTTTCATAATCAAGGTGTGCATATATCTTAATAGGCATTGTGGTTTATGTCATTAAGACTTTTTATGAATGTGTTGTATGTCCGAAAAACCAACTTTATTGAAAATTATATTCAAGTATTTGAGTTTGTAAATAAGATATTGCTCTTCCGATCTATAAGATTTGAGTTTCTTGATTTGAATTTGTAAATAAGATTTCTTTCGAATGGGTAAATAAGAGTTCTTGCTAGGCATTTGTGGTTTACTAGATAACAAGCCATTCTATACTCATCTCTCTCTCTCTCTCAATGTTTCTGAATATCTTCATGTTCCATGTGCCAAAGGATATCGAATTGATGCGGAGAAAGCTAGGATCTTTAGAAGAATTGAGTTCTTACTATCATCATTTCACACTAACATTTGACTGAATCTTTTTGTAGGTAACACTTTTAGGGAACCAACAACCTGTAAGAAACGAGATAACTGAGGAGGCAATGGAGCTGGGACCTGAAGTAAGTCGATTTAAATCTTTGTTTTTTGTCTTGATGGTAAATCTTGTTTAATTTCAACACCTTCCTGAAGTTATGATATTCTCTTTCTGATGGCATTTTTTTTAAAGGTTTCTAATGGCTTTAACATCTGTCCACTTGTTAGTTATCATGATGGCTTCTACATAATTTTATATTACTAGAAGCACCATGATAATACTTGGTAAAAAAGGCTGTTTGGCATAATATGAAAGGGTGTGATTAATGCTTGTCATTCATAGCCAGCTAATGCTTTAACATTGAGAACACAAATATTAGAAAAGTTACCTAAGAAAAATGTATGTTACCTAAGAAAAACGTTCCCAAAAAATTTTTTAGGTTCCCAGATCTTTTCCCTATCCCTAGCATCAGATAAAAATGAATAGATAGTAGAAAAGGGATTTATCAAACTCATAAATTTGGACTGTTTGCAAGTGAACTAAACTGGAACCTTAGAGCTTGTTCTTGCGAACTTTATGGTAAAAGAGTGTTAGATTTATAGGAGAATGTGTGGTGATAATCTAAAAAAAGATTATTGAGAAGTGTGAAAATTTGTTTTTTGTGGAGCATCTGTGATTGATATTGATTTGATAAATTTTTTTATTTTGACAAAGATGCCAAAACCAAGCTCTTATTGTCCTAAGTATAACATGAGGAGGCAGAGCTCATTGATTATTGGAAAATCTCTTAACCTATTTGGAGATGATGAGATCATATTGGAATTACTTGAAACTTCTGCTACTTTTTTTTACTGATTTTGCATGTATGATAATGTAAAAACTCTCTTTTGATTCATGAGGCATACAAGGACGCCTACCAAAAGAGCGTTTTGGTGAGAGAATCTTCCCTCTTTTGTTTTTAGTAAAATGTCAAATTTCTGAGAATTTGCTATTTAGCACACATGTAATTGTGAATTACTTAGGTAATGAAAGAAAGAATAACCAATCTTGCCCAGAGCTTAGGAATTCCCCAATGATTAAGTGAGGGACTGAAGTGAAGGCTCTGACTCTCATAGACATTGCCCTTCATTTTTGCGGATGACAATGCTTATTTTCTAACCTATCTGTTTGTGTTAAATGTTTAGCATAAAGAATGCAAATTGCTTTCTTTTTTTTCTAAATTATATTCAAGTTCTATATTTGCTAGATTTTCCCCATGTTGCTGGTTTTCTTATGATGTGGCTTCGTGTCGACGCAAGGTCAGAATCCTTTAAGGAGTGAATCCATTAAAATTGATCTAGTGTTATATATATGGCACCCTATGTCAACATATAACCATATGGCGTGCATCAAGGCACACCATATGATTGTGATTTCCCATGTCGATGCACGATACATGGCTGTATAGTGCCATAAGGTGTCATATATATGGCTCCAGAATGGGACTCATGAATTCATGCTTTAAATATAATCACTCTACCCCATCTCAAAATGGTTTTAAGATTGAAAATTGTTGAAGCTTGTTATCTTCCTCTGGTGTGACATTATTTGGGCTTTGTGGAAATAAATTTTATAGAAATTTTTATTTCTATGTCAAGCTTTTTATGTCTATACCAGGATTATAAATAGCAATGGCCCTCCCAGGAGGTTACAAGAACTGACGTATCAAATTTTAACCTATTATAAATATTATTATCACTTATGATTGTTGTCTTAAAAATACATTAAATATTCAATTTCTTATTATAAAATATACACTAACGTAAGCAAAGTTAACATATATTACGATCATTGTGCGTATGCCCCGCTGGTAGAAACATATATACAATAGAATGTTTAGAATTACTAGACTCGGGATGTAGTAATTGTATTATTAATTAAAAATTAATACCATCAAAATATATAGTACATGCAAAAGAAAAAAAGAAGCTCAACAAATGGATAGAGACTTGTACAAATATACAAAATTACTCAGACCAAATAGTAAAATTAGCTTTGAAACAAATTGTGAACAAAGCATAGAATATACATTACGAAAAGATTCAACTTGGGCAAGAAAACTAAATTTAAGAGACACAGACCTCATAATAGGTGTAAGTTTCTTATTAAAAGATAATGGTAGTATTACAATTACAAAAAATTTTATACATTTACAAAAACATTACATTATTTAGCCCTGCAACACTATTAATTTTCCAACCGTGTGCTAAGAAGTGTGGTGGAAGCCCTCTAGAAAAAAAATTGCCCCCTGTAAAAAAGAAAGAGTATGTCAATTAACTAAAGAAAATTCTTTAGAAGAAAAAAATATAGATATAGAAGAATTAGACTTTGAAACCAATGAATTTCTAGATAACAAAAAAAATTATTATACTTCAGTTACAAAACAAGAGATAGAACATTTAATATCAAAGTTAGAAAAGTTAGAAATTTTAGGAGAAAATGTATTAAAATATTGGGAGAAAGATAAAATAATTCATGAATTAAAAATAAAAAATCCAAAATATATAATTAAGACAAAAAATATCAAATCAAGAAACCAAGATTTAGAAGATTTTAAAATACATATTACAGAAGAATTATTAAAATTAGGAGTAATAAGAAAATCAGATAGTCCTCATAGATTGGCAGCTTTTATAATAAGAAATCACTCAGAAATAATTAGAGGAAAAAGTAGAACGGTAATTAAGTATAATAAAAGGCTTAATGATAATACAATAGATGAGCTTATAATATACCAGATAAAACGGTCCTAATAAATAGAATACAAGATTGTAAGATTTTCAGTAAATTGGATTTAAAATCAGGATTTTAGCAAATAAGAATGTATCAAGACAGTATTGAATGGACAGCTTTTACTTGTCGAGAATGACACTATGAATGGTTAGTTATGTCTTTTGGTTTAAAGATTACATCTTGTATTTTTCAAAGAAAAATGGAAGATATATTTAATAAACACAGTAAATTCGTAGTAGTCTATATACATGATATTAGTTTTTATAAAAACATATGAGAACATAGAGGACATTTGCAGATAGTATTTTCAGAATTCATTAGCCACGGTCTAATAGATAGTAAAAAGAAAATGGTTTTATTCAAAGAATATATATATATATATATATTAGGAGTAAATATAGGAGAAGGAAAAATTAGACTTCAACCTCATATAGCCGAAAAAACTTTAGAATTTCCAGACAAATTAGAAGATTTAAAATAGATACAGAAATTCCTAGGATTAAGAAATTATGCAAGATATTTTATAAAAAATTAGGAAAAATAGCAGAACCTTCATATGCTAAGACCTAAGAAAATATAAAATTAGTTCTAGCAATAAAAGAAAAAATAAAAAGTCTGCCAAGACTAACTATGCCATTAGAAACGGTTTATTTAATAATAGAAACTAATGGAAGCATATTAGGCTGGGGAGCACTTTTAATTTGGAAACCAATAAATATGCTGATAAGACCATAGAAAGAATTTGTAGATACAATAGCTGTAATTATAAAGAAAAAGGAAACATTAGTATAGATACAAAATTATTAGTAGTAAACTACGCACTATATAGTTTTGAACTTTTTATTATCACTAAGAAAGAAATTACTATTAGAACAGATTGTGTCGCAATAATATCATTTTATAATAAAATGAAAGTAGTTACTAAGAGGAGTAGTAGAAGAAGATGGTTAAATTTTCTAGATAGAATAGTTAATACTGCAGCCAGTATAGATTTTGAGCATATTAAAGAAAGTGAAAATAAAGCAACAGATATATTAAGTAAATTAATAATAGATGAAAACTCTTTAGAATTTGAAATAATATGATTTTTTTTTCTTTTCAGATGTCCAGACCGCCTCTCAAACTACCCTGGTGTTCCCCCAAGGAATAGCTATGCATCTCAAGTTTCTTTACAGACTTCATCTAGCTAGAACTGAACAAATTATCAAGATCACATACGCTTTGATAAATAAGAACTTTTTTCTTTTCCAAATAGTAATATCTCTTTTAAAGTCCTAGATCATATTACATCGTTAAGTATGAAGGACCATCAAGAAGATGAAAAAAGAAGAGTCATAAAAGGAAAAATTGAAAGCAGAATTGGTAAAGCTATTGAAGAAACATTTAGGCGAATATTTCCAGAAAAAGATAATAAAAAAAAGAAATCCAGCATTATCCAGTACTAGAGAAAGATTCTTCAAAAAATATCTCAGATAAAGACAATAAAGAGCAGTTTAGAAATGACAACAATTCAGATGGTGGAATGTCATTCGACTCCATAGCACTCCACAACTTAGACACATAAAAAAGGAAGATTAGATGGTTATTAGCCTATGAAGGTAGGGATGAAGACTTTGATAAAAAGTAGAAGATTCCCACAACTTTTATAAAGAAGAACCATCTACGCGTAAAGAAGTTATGTACAAAGAAATGGCCCTGTGTTTCCAACCAGACACATGTAAATAAGGAAAGATTCCTACAATGGCAATTGAGACTTTGTGCTTCTAAGAATTTTCCTGTAAAAGGGACTCTTCGGATGGGCAAAAGAGAGCACTTGAAGAAAAAACTCCTGTCTTCAAAAGCACTCAAACCCTTCTAGCCCTTTTAGTAGACAAGTTCTCAATCTAAAACTTGTATAGTTGTAGTAAAAGCACTATTACAAATTTCTAAGGTACTATTCTAAGACCTTTAATTTTTATTTTAAGTCTTTTAAGGACTTCCCGAAAGGGAAATCCTTAACTTGTAATTTGTTTATCATGTCTTAATCACTCTAAAAATATATTTGAAGTTCTTTTTTTATATTAGCTTTGTATCTTATTGTTAAATATGTTTTGTTAATATTTTTGTGTTATTATCATTTCATCCTACGTATATCATAAAAACATAACTTGATTTTCAAAAGCCATATCATATCTAAGGTAATCCTTTTTAACCCAATTTTTGAGGATTTGTTATGTTTAGAGTGAACCCAATGGTGTCCTCTTTTTGTTTTAAAATGGAATCGATTAGCTTAGGTATTCTATTGGGAGTGCCCGTGATAACCTAATAGAAGAAAATCAAGTTCAAGTTAATATGTCTTAGGTGGTGTGAAAAAAACGGAGAGAGAAAGCTAAAATGGTAAACAATTACTCTTAGTTAAGGAAAGTATCAAGTGTGATTAAAGCCAAAAACTGAAAAAATTGTTTATCACTAAAGTGGCATGAAAGTGTTATTTTGTTAGAATTCCACTGCGCTATCTTATTTGCCTTCATATTTCTAAATGATAAATTAACGTTAGAACAATTATACGACTATTTAGATAAAGAATACAGAACTATACAGAATCTGCAAAGATAATATAGTAATTATATTTCAAGACCTTTTAAATTCTGCAAACTCTGCCTCTAACCTTAAAACAAGTCCTTCTGCTCCAATGGATGTGACTTTTTTTGTTTTTGATTTGATACAAGGAGAGATAGGGGAAATCAGAAGAACAGAAGTTTAAAAACATTGAAGTTTTAAAAAATAAAAATAAATAAGAACCTCAATATTATATATAAACATTGAATGAGGAATTAAAATATAATCACATTGACAAAATCAAAAATGACTATTTAAGATGAGTTTAATAATGTTATTCATTTTATTTAACTTTTATGCCAGCTTGTATAATATTGTATTGACATCAAGTCATCGACGGAGACCTCTCTTACTTGAATGCATTATCACCTAACAAATTTATATTGTAAATATTTGTTTCGTTAATAATCATGTGGTAATTAGTGAGTCAACAAAATTTATCCCATCAATGTAAATTGACAAATTCTAGATATAAAAAATGTAAGTCCATCACAAGCACCATTAAAAACGAGAAGAAACAAAATTAGTCCACTGCAGTTAAGCATATATAAAGATGATTTAGCTGTATTCTAAAATTATGAAGCTTAAAGTTATATATGAAGTGAGGATAGCACTAATTGTAAAAGAGTGCCCTTAAATCCATGTCCAGAACTTCAATACTATGCCTACACTCTTTCCCTACAGACGCTCTTCCGATCTTCTCAAAATTTTCACAGAGCCATCTATCCTTTCGAAAAGCCAATCTTTACAAAGCTTTAAACTCCTAAACACTAGACCTGAAAAATACAATTAAAAACACCAAGAAACCCATTTTCACTAATCCAACAGCATCATTAAATCAGGAAAGAAAGAACAATAGAATTGCTCAGACTGAGAATTCAATGAAGGTAGAATGATGGAACGAAGAAGAAAACTTGGTCCATAATTGGACCTGCAATCTTGATCCTTTATGCATCGAATATCTATATTCATCCTCAAAGAAATAAAAGAACACAGAATGTCAGATCAAATAACATACTAAAAATGGAAACTGCATTTATTCATTAACAAAGAAAACCCCATTCATATAAATAAATTAATTTAAGAACCTTAGAAACATTTTGCCAAAATTGCAGGACTTCGAATGGTAGAAGGACCAATCAAATTCGGTTTTCCATTCATAACCAAAATGATGTCTAGAAAACTTCATTCAGTGATACTATCACTTGAAATGCCAAAGGTAAAGTTTAATTGCGAAAACTGGGCAATAATTGAATGAAAACAGTCTCAGCTTCCAGATTAGGACCTCTTCAATTCTAGCAAAGAAATGAGTTTGCATAAAACAATGTCTGATCCCGGAATAAGAAACTTTTAGTAGTAGAAATTACAGGATTCAATTGGAGGAAGAAATTCTCCTCTGAGAACATGAATGAAATTTGGATAGCTAAACTAACAATTCTCATTTAAAAAAATATATATTGAATGAGAACCAAACATTCTACGAATGAAAATCCACAATGAAATGGCCCATTTTAAAATTGGCATTCAAATGCTGCAAGTTCAATTAATAAATCAAATTCTTATGAAAAAAGAATCAATATAAATAGAGCTAATAAGCCATGAATCAAATCAGTGGAATCTCCCTAACTTTTTTTTCTCTTTTAGAAAAAGTTACCAAAATTTCCCGTAAGACCACATAGGTTCAATTAAAGCTAAAAGATTGCACTCTAAATATGCAAGCAGCTATAATTCTTAAATTCGAACAAATTCACATACATAACTGCATATCATCAAAGAAATTCAAGATGATCTGAATCCAAAAAGATTGCTCAAAATTTATTTAATCTGTTTATCATCCATGGAAGCTATAAAGTGAGCTTAAAGATCAAGTCAAAATTAAAAGAAATTCACATGTCTAGAAAATAACTATATCCTCTAGAAAACACAAATAAACGAACAAAGATGAAACCTTTCCCATACCTGATCAAATAAAATTAATTTTTTCTCACAACCTTATTCACGGAAACAAATAGATACACAAAAACCAAACCTTACATGGCCAAGCAATAGCTTCTAGCCAATGGGCAGTACATCTCCAAATGCACCTGCATCGATTAGATAAACTCCATGCCATCAAGGCTAAGATATCAACGACCTTGAGAAGTAAACACGCAACTAATGGATTTCAAAGATAAAAAGTAAGATCAGGGACTGATTAGGGCATTCATGTATTAGTCAATACATAAAAACTCCATTTTAGTTTAATAAGAGTAAAAAGTGTAATTAACTGTCAACAGGAAATTTCAAGCAGTGAAGGCAATCCAAAATCCAATGAAAATATATCATAATTTGGGGCTGAAAGTCATTTGCAAAATAAGGCTAGTAGAAA
The DNA here is from genome assembly GCA_963692815.1 of Nyctanthes arbor-tristis. Lineage (NCBI taxonomy): Eukaryota > Viridiplantae > Streptophyta > Magnoliopsida > Lamiales > Oleaceae > Nyctanthes > Nyctanthes arbor-tristis. Next base: position 31,600 of record CAVNYN010221652.1, read on the forward strand.
AAGAATTGTGACAATAAAAAATGGGAAAACAAATAAAAAATATGAGATTCAGGAATTTTTTTGGGTGGGAAAAAGATCCTTGAATCCCAGTTCCCTTATTCAATGACTGGCAACAAATAGATACACGAAAACCAAACCTCATATGGCCAAGCAAGTTCTTCTAGCCAATGGGTGGTACATCTCCAAATGCACCTGCATCGATTAGATAAACTTCATGACATCAAGGCTAAGGTATCAATGACTTGAGAATTAAAAAAGCAACTAATGGATTTCAAAGGAGTGATTAGGGCATTCATGTATCAGTCAATATATAAAGGTGTTGAGTTATAACTTTGTTAAATGACTTATAAAAAATGAAACTGACAAATTGCCCTAAACAGAGGTATTATTGGAAAAGAGGAAAAAAATCCACAAAGTAGGTCACAAGTAGCAAGAAACTTGGGGCAAAAGTAAAATTGATACAAAATATTAGGAGAGTTGAACCTAAAGAGCATCATAAAAAATTTAAAATCACTCAATTAAATGTAGAAGAAGCACTACCGCTAACAACCTATGGTGGATATCTCAATCTCTAGAGCTGAGACAATAACAATATTACACTTATTAATATTGTCATATCCCACACCCTCACCAAAAGAAAACAAAAATGCAAAAAGGAATCGTCCTATATCACCGACAAATTAGGAGGTTTTCGAATGAAATTAGGAGAATCAATCCATATTTAGAGCAACTTACCCACGGAAATCCGACTCCAATTCGGCAAGAAATCATCATCAATCACAACCCAAGGAATCACGGTGTTGCAAGGAAGCTCCGCAAATGAAGTCCAATCAAATTAGGACAAAAGACATATAGAAATGCCAGAAGGATTGATAAAAGGCTGATGTCACCAATCGGCTTACAATGTCAAATGGAAATGAGCGGGAAATAACTTAGGAGACAGTTAACTTGTTTAATATATATATATATATATCTATATATATATATATATTCCAACTATCTGGTATTTTAGTTAGCTAAGAAATAAATTATACTTTCAATAGAGAAACTGGACTATAATTTGAAACAAATGAAAATCGAAAACAAAAAAATCAGTCCTAACAAAAAAATTTACATCAAATTAAAATCAGGACTAGCCAAAAAATTCACATAAAATTAAAAGTTCAAAAAAGTGGAACAGTAAAAAAATAACCTAAAGTAAAAGAAATTTGAAAAATTTAATTCATTTATGCTGGAAATTAAGTGTTAATTATAATATAATATTAAAAAGAGGATTTGAAAATTTAAGACTCAAATGTAATTTAATATTTTGAGGGTATCTTGGTTTTCTTAGAAAAAAAAAATTGACCATTTAAAGGTCAAATTAACATCAATTGACGGAAAGAGTAGATGGGTTGATAGTGCTAATTAGCCCAGTATGCTTAACATGGACTTTTACAATCGGGTAATTTTCACTCTATATCTCTAACCTTTCAACTTTGTATCAATTTTGTCTCTATTCTTTTTAGGCCTACTAGGTCCCCCAACCTTTTATTTATTTTCGTATTATGTCTTCAACGTTATTTTTTGCCCCCAACCTTTCAAATTTCACCATTAACCTAAATCAAAATTATTGTTATACCCTTGATTTATTAATTCACTGTAGGTCCCTAATTTTTCAATTTTTATACAATTTTATTTCTCGTCCTTTTTTAGCGCAAAGACCACCCTTTTCATTTTGTTTCGTGTTATATCCTCGTTTACACTTTCTATACCTAACATTTTAATTTTTACTATTAATATCTATAAAAATTATCATTATACCATTAATTATTTAAATAAAAAATAAAGAACAATATAAAATCAAAAGTCCACCAACTCTAATGTAATCCAACACAGTCTAATGACAACAATGAGAGATAATGATAAAAAAAAAACTCAATATATAACGGTCACAATGGATATCAAATCCGCCCGAAGAAAGTTGTCGATCTAAGTATTAGTTTGACGAATCTGATCGAATTTCTTGATCTACTACAGATCACCTGGTAGATATAGATTTGGTAGATCCGCCCAACAAATTGTTTTTGATTTATAAAAAATCTAGCATAACCTTAATACTCTAATTCTAATTTAGTTTATCGTCTTTCACTGTGATTATCTTCCTAATCCACCACTAATCTGATATCTTGTGTCAATCTGATCTAATCTACCAATTGTGGATCGTAAGATGGATTTCAAGGCTTTAAAAAATTTAGAAAAAGGGAGCTCTTATCTCTCCCTTTTGCTACTGGAAATGGCATCACTCCAATGGTAAGTTTTTAAAAATGGCATTATTATATTCTAGAGATCAACGAAAGAAAGTGGGGCAGATTTAGAGTGGACTAAGTTTGATCTGTGTCCCCACATAATGGATTAGGGCAGATCGAGGTGATGATCAGAAAGAGAGATGCTAGACATAAATTTGAATTAGAGCATTAAGGTTCAATTCATTTTTTAAAATCGAAAATGAGTGTTTTTTTGTGAATCCAACCTAATATGTATCCGTTATGTGATCTGTGATGAATCGAAAAATACAACCCAATATGTTGCACCGATTCTTGGATCAATTTTATGCGGATTAGGCATCCATCAAATTTAGTATAGATCAAGTTTTTTATTATCACTATTTCCAGTGATTGCCATTACGGCGAGATATGCTATGATGAAGTCCTTATTTTTTATTTAAATAATGAAGGGAATAATGGTCATTTTAATATAAATTAACAATACTAATTGAAAATTGAGTACGGAAGGTGTTAGTAGGGACGTAATCCGATAATAAATGAAAAGTTAGGGGTCATATAAGTCCAAAAAAAGATGAAAACAAAATTGTATAAAAATTAAAAGACATTTCTTTTATTGGTTATCATTTGGCAAAATTTTTTCAATGTTAACAATTAAGCATTGGAGATACTCTACATTTATAGCGTTTCTTGGTAAAAAGAAATTGTTCATTTGAAATGTGTAGTAAAAAGGTGAGAAGAAATTATAAGAAATTGTAAAAAAGTGAGAATCTTTGATTGATGTTAATTTCAATTGTGTAGTTTTTATAGTGAAAAAATAAATTGTAGAGAACAAGGCACTAGAGAAACAAAGAATTTTGAACACTTTCTTCAAATTAAAAGACGATTATGATTACTGTTAAAAAAAAGGAGAGGATTATGAATTTAAAAAGGCTTTTCGAAATGCTCTAAAGAGTGAAAAAGAAAACTAATTTTGGATCTCTATTATAAACACAGATTTAATCGAGTCATAATAACATTGGCAGACAGAAAATGAAATCATATTAAGGTTTGGACTTGGGAATAGCCTGTAAAGCTCCAATAGAATCACAAATATTTGCATCTGCAATAAATGAATTTTACTAAGGAGATAAATAAAACTCCTGATAAAGAGATAGATGGCTTAGTGATGGAAATCCAACAAAAGCTGCCACCCTGTTAGTAGGGCTGTTTTTGTTAGATTTCTACCACGTAAGTAATAAGCCTTATTAGGAGATAGATAAGGCTTTATAGCAAGACTGGCAATAAATTCCCAAAAACACAACCGCACAAAATAATAACCAAGGAAAGGAAGCTAGTAACTTCCGAACAACTAGAACCTTGAGTTCACATCCTACAGAAAAATACACTGTTGTTTCAGTACAGATTGGGAGGAGCATGTAATCCATCAAATCACCCTCCTTTAGGATAGTTTCACTGGGCAAACAGTAGAATAAAAAACCATACAAGCAAATTCTACATTTCACAGTTACCATTTCTCTTTTACAATGTAGATTTACAGATCGCAAAAAAGGAGAAAAGATAAAGGAAAGACGTCGGATATAAAAATCAGGCCTCAAACCTCTATCTTGTAACTCTAAAAAGCTAAGTGGTCATGATCCATAATATATTCTGCTAACTGAAGTCCATATAGCATTCTAACTATCATGGCTGTTCACAAACGGCATCCAGATTCTTCTATGCCATCTGCCAAAAGGAGCCAAGCTGAAAGATGCTGGACAGAAAAATGTTTGGAGATAAAAGAGTTATCGTTAAAGAATAGTATATTACTGCCATCTCTATAGCCACCCTCGGGGGTGGGGTGGGGTGGGGTGGGGTAGTTTTTGGTTGGGAGCTATATTGATGTAAGCCGCTAAATCCAAGCTACATATATGCAAGAAGAAAAATGGAAACAGTGTATAAATGAAATAACTAGCGTCCCACAAGACCAGATGTATCAAACGAATAAAAAGATTAATTTTAACATGTAAAAGACGGCAGACCAACCTTCACAAGCAACGTAGAAATCAAAATACAGATACTCGAAATTGTGAACTTCAAATAAAGATCACTTTTCACAATGGCAAAACATTGAACAACTTTCAAAAATTGATTCCTTTTAGAGCATGATGTGGTACTTACAGACATTAGAGTAACTGGCATATATCAGGCAGATGTCTAGCCATTTTTCTGTCATCTACTATAGTACTATTTTCAATTATATATATTTAGTGTTTTTACCAAGAAATGTAGATTCTGCACCAAGAGCTACACGAAATTTAACTCAATGGATGCAAGAAAGAAGCTTGTATAGAAGTTTAAGATCAGAGAATGAAGTATTAAGCCTTTTTTTCATTTTTTTAACAAGGAAAGAGGGTATGTGAAACCAATGGATTTTTGCAGTAGCTTTTCACGTCAATAAGGCACATACAACTTTGGGAGTCAATAATATACATAGGACAGTTGGAAGGAAGAGCAACCCAGCCTTGGTTATCTAGAGTATTTCAGGCATCACTAAAAAGGGCTCACTTAATTTAACCAGAGAAGCATATATAATATTAAAAGACTGAAAAAATTGAAGAGAAATAACACAGAACAAAGAGAATCTAGCAACATAGGAAAAACAACAGACAAGAAAATATCATTCATATGCTCAGAGGTTCTGTGTCACCAGCAAGGACTGAAGGCATGAAATAGATCATCACAGTACTAGTGGTTTATTTTTGCCATAAATTTTTCGTCCTGTTAATTCCTCAAACCAATTCAAAACCCAAGAATCTTACATTTGTCAAATGGCCCAAAGGCTACATCACAATGTCAAGTATCTATACACTATACCTTAATAAAAATCAGTGGACTGGTTCCAAGTCAAGTGATCTAAGAAATGACAAAAGATGAACCAAGAAAATAATGTACGTTGATGATCATGATTTAAAGACGGCAGTATCAAGAATTTTTGGATGAAGGCAGAAGTTCAACTCATACATCATAGTTGTCATAAGATCTTATAAGACATATTCTTTTTCTTTACCTTCTCCACTGAAAGACCATAGTTCTCACAAAAGTAAGCCTTTTATTGGCGAGTTAATGTTGACATGTGTCTCCAGACATCAAAAGAATATCTAGCTTGACTGAATAGGTTCTCCTGATAATGCTCTGCCAACTTTTTTCAAATGTGTATGCTTCTCTTTATATCAACATATCTTATATCTAACTACAAAAATACAATCAATCTACATAACGTGATTAGAAATGTTTCTGCTGGGAGAGGTAGGATTGGAATTTGAGAATGAAAAGCGGACTCAGCAGTGATTTCTTGAAACAGTATAAGCATATTACCCCACTGTATCAGATGGTGTCAGGCCATTTCTAAGTAAGCCACCTACAAAATTAGTTGAAAGAAACACTTTAAACTGGTTCACTAAATTCTTCAAACTCCAAGTTATTTCAGCATGCCCAATTTTATAACCTGAGATAGGGGAGATTCAAACGGCATGTTGCAGTTAGAAAAGCTAAATAAGTCATTTGAAGATGTAGAGAGAAAAAAAATTCTACAAGAAAGGCTAGCTCAAATGCATCCTAGCTGTGCAGAAGCACATCAGAAAATGATTCTTCTGGCAGAGGATAATAAGATCCAGTGACATCGACATCCAACAGGCCTATATTCATATCCACAAAGATATCACATTTATGCTCAGGAACTTATATAATTGCAGAAAAATATATAAAGCAGCAACATTCAAGTTCATCACAACTCAAAAGATTATCTCTGAATATTCTATTCACTGGTATATAGATGTAAGTAGTGCATAGTTATACGACGAAACAGAGGAAAAGACTAACTCAGAGCAATATTTTATACAACTGGTATTAATATAGGTATGCATGTAAGGGAGCAAAGGAAGCCATCTTCTCCCAAACTCAATATGCCCCATCACTGTATGAAACATATCTGTCTATTCCTTGTACAATATTTACAGGTACAAAAATTAGCAAACTCGGCTTTAAAGTAAATTTCTCAACCTCCAAGCATTTATAGAATCATCTTTAACTGACAATCCTTATTTCCACTTTAGAACTACTAAAGTTGGAATTCTACATTAAACTTAGTTGGCTCTTACAATTTACAAATGACTGCAAGACAAAAGATGAATATGTAACACCAACAAATACAATAAGCCTCATTTCCCTATAAACATGTAGTTCACTGAAGTGATTTTCACAACCAGTCCACCTGATTCATTCAAGCACCAACATCTGCTAGAAGTTTGGATAAAATCACATATTCTGCAACTCTGTGTCATTTTAATTCTGCTCTTGCAAAAATGGCAGTTCTTTTATCTAGGCAATACTCAACCATCTAAATCAAGATTCCTTGATTTATCCTCAATTATGGTCACCTCCACTTATTGACATATATACACATACCGCATGCAGAATAATTTCTAATTTCAATCATTCTTGTATGCATGCATGTCCATTTGACAATCTTCTGCAAACGAACCGAATCTAAATCGGCCAGAACGTTGGCATTGTTCAACCAAATGCTATCAAGGTTCTATCTGCCCATTACGGTTCATCTCCCCACATCTTAGCCCATCATGCGCAAACAACCAATTTGAGGTCAATAATGCCACTGTTTAAGCATGATCACACTAGCAACATTACTTCAAGAGTAATATCAGCATTACCCTTAATTCGTTTAAGACTAATAATACGGATCATTGTTTTCATCAAAGAAAAAGATTGCAACCATCAGAAGACAATCAGTATAAAAACACTCAAATATATCGTGACAAGTTCAACGCTTTGAGCTTTTAGACTAATTCCAAAGCACCCAAAATATCATTACAAAAACCCATAAAGAAACAAAAGTAACGGAAGGGCTGTAAAGTTAGAGTCCCCTATCAAGCTGTCTCTACAGAATGCGGTATGCAATAGAGAATTTGAAGAAAGTACATTCCTTGGAGGAACTTTTATTTTAAACCATTGGTGTTCTATTTCTACTTCAAAAACAAAAATTGGTCAAATCAACCGTTTGTAAATATTTCATGAGGTCCGCATGTACTAGACAAATTCCCACCAATTATTTCCATTCACTTTATTCCTATTTCAAGATGGAATTAGAATGCTAATAGAGCTGATATTTCCTTCAATCATCTGTGTTGAAATCAGAATACTGCGTTCCCAAAAGCAATAGGACCATCCTTTGAAAAGTCAATCAGTCTCATTGAAGACAAGGTGAAAGAAGTATATATTGCTTAATATGTACAATACTCTATCAGTGTAGGCCAAGAGCAAATAAGAGCCAGTTTGGTTAGATTTATAAAGTCAATTTATAAAGGGAATTTATAAAGAGTGAAAATGAGTGATGGAGATTTAATTAAAGTTTAAAATGTGTGGTGATTGTTTAGTAGTTGTCAAATCAATGGTAGGTGAATTTATAAATGAAAAAAATAAACTATGCCAAACAAGCCCTAAGCTGTTCGCCTAAGTCATAGCTGAAGCAAATTTCACCAAGCAATATTCCCATAAAAATGAATTGTTAAAAACTTAAGACTAAAACAGCAAGAACCAGATCAAACCGAGAAATGGAAGGAAGCACTTCCATATTTATATTATTAATTAACGATGAAACAACTGAGAATAATTTTCATTGCTAGTCATTAAGGAAACCCACCTAGAGGTTTGTGTATGGTCAGCACTAAAGATTGCCAAACAACAGTACTACTCCTTGGCTCAATGGCTTTCAATTGTCAAACCAGAAGCTAAACATGAATACAAATGAGCTTATGTGTGGCCCTTCAGTAAGTCCTAGCTAAAGCAAACTTCGCCAATTTGGTTCCCTTTACCATATTATACTTAAAAACTATTGATCAATATTAAACTAAGCAAGAATCATATAAAAATTTGTCATGAAGTGATTACGCAAATAGAAAACCAGGTCCTAACCTAGTAATTGATAGAGAGACTTGGATATTTAAATTTTTATAATTAAAAAATTGATAATAACTTTCATTATTAGTTATTGCAAACCACCTAGATCTTTGTAACCAGGAATGGACATGGGCAAACAAGAGAATTGCTCCTCAGCTCAATGGCTTTCAAATGTCAAGCTAGAAACCAAACATCAGTGAACTTATGTTTTAACTAAGAAATACTAACAACCAAGGAAAAAAAAAACGACTGAAGAAATGGGAACTGACTGAAAAGAGGCAAAAAAGTTCAGAGCAAAACTACATCGATTTTATTTGCACAGGCCATATTGATGACTGAAGAAACAAGAAATTGCTAGACTAAAATCGATTATTCAAACCTCCCCCTTAAATAGCAGAAAAAACGGATATCAAACAAGGAGACAAAAACAAGCAAACTACAAAAGGAGACAAAGAAACAGCCATAAAGATTCACAACCTTTGTCATATTTAAGCACCAAAATAAATGAAGGAAAAAGGAAAATCATCGAAGAAAGGAGATAACCATTTAACATAAATCCCCATAACCATAACCAGAGATGCCCTACAAATTTCGAGTGATAAAAGCTACGGAGTTATTTAATAAAAAACACGCTATATCTGATTAATGAGCAAAGAAACTATACCATCAACCGCTGGAACTTGGCCGATTCCCACTTGAACCGGGTCTGTTCAGATCTGCTGGCTCGCCACCTCTCCTCATCCTCTCATAACCACCTCCAGATTTCGGCCTCCTGTCTTCTCCAGAACGGTTAGGAGACGACCCGTAATGTCCTGGATCCTGAACTGTAGCCGTACGATGTCCACCAAAATCCTGTTTACCCTTGAAACCCCCAGGTCCACCCTTCACTATCTCCGGCACAGGCTTCTCCTCTTTGCCCACAAATCCCGGCCTGAGATGCGGCGGCACGAAACGATTAGTCTTCGCGGGGGACAACAACGGAGACACCGGAGACGGAAGAGGAGACGAAGAGATCGCGGGCGTTGACCCAGTTCGTCCCTGCGGACGAAGCGAAATTAAATCCGGCTCAACACCACCACGCGCTTGATCTGGTGGCGTCACAGACCCAACAACAGCACTTTTCTCCCTTTTCTCCTGTTGCTCGATCGTTGGCTTCACCGGAATCGAAATGGGCTTCGGAGTTGGCCGGCTCAAAACAAGCATGTGGCCATGGATACGCGAGTTGGAGATAATGGTTTTGCTAGGATTCGCAAACGAAGCACCAGATGAAGTGAAAGATTTAGAGGAAGAATTGGTGTTAGTGCTTTGATTTTTGTTATTCAGCTTTTTGTCGTAGATGTCATTGAAATTGAGGGAGGTATACTTATTGCTTCTTGCCATCCACCTGTTCCGCCGTCGATACAGCAACCAAAGACGCCGAGAAGAGCCACCGCTACGAGGAGCAGGCAGGAGAGGAAAACTGCTGGAATTTTCTTTTTCTTTTTTTTTTTTTTTCCTTTTTCTTCCTTTTGCTTCTTCTTCTTCTTCTTTTTTTTCCCTTTTTTTTTTTCTTTTTTCTCTTTTCTTTTCTTTATTTTTTTTTTTAAAGTTTTTGGGGGAAATGTTTGAATATGTTTACTTCCACGCATCATTCTGTGCCGGGAGTGGCAGTGTGGGCGTGGGGTGGGGTTGGTGGGGCTAGGGTCCGATAATAACGTAGTGATTTTTTTATTTTATTTATATTTTTCTCTGTGCCTAATCCACTTTCCAATGGTGAATTTATATTTTACCTTTATTTAATTTAAAGGCTTGTTGATTGGAACTTCCGTTGAGGTGTATTTTTTGGAACTGAGGTGGATTAAGCACAACATTGGGAAATCAATATACTGATAATTAAATAAATAGAGCTGTGCTACCTTTCTACTACAATTTTCCTGTCAAAAAAATCTGGTAGTAGAGTTTTTTAGACATTTTGTTTTATATTGTATGGTATTTTGAATTTTTTAATTTTTTTATTCTCTTTTAAATTATTCATTTGTTATTTTGAAATAAGATTCACTATTAAATTTAATAACTAATAAATAATTATCATTATTTAATTGTTTAAATTATTGATAAATTTGATTATTCAATTGTCTAACATATCTTGAAATTTATAGTTTATAATTAATAGAAATTAAAAATATATCGTTAGCATAAGTTAATTGAAAATTATGACTGTAATTTTTACTTAATTTTTTACAGTATAAATGAATATTAATGGTTACGACTATTTTATGTATGACTACTTTTATGTATTATTAATTTATATAATCTTCATATTATCTGAATTTATTGGTTTTGAATAAGAAATATTTTTAGAATACACGACACCGCCCCCAACTAGTAACTATTTCGTAAAATGTCATTTATTTAAATTAGTGAAAAAAATAATATTTATTTGTGTTAACGATAACAATTGGATTAAAATTTATTGTAAATTATAGTTACTTTAAAATGACAAGAAAAAATAACATTATTATTTGGTTGATGTTAAAAAATAATTATTGTTTATTACGTAACGTAACCTTATAATATTTCATCATACAAAAAAAATTAAAAAATTCATATTACTTTTATTGTTTTAAATAATCTGATATGTATTCTTCCCGTGCAAAGAACGAGTGGTAATCTAGCTTAGCTAAAACAAGATGTCAACAAAAACCTCATTTAAATGAAGTTTCAACTAAAAATTTTGTGTAACTAGAGATCATCTAAAAGATTATGTGTAAATAGGGATTAAAGTATTAAAATAAGAAAAAACCTAATGAAAATTACAATTTTACACTTGTCTTTAAAAATCTAATAATCGCAGGTAATTCCGCATTAATTCACAATTAACTAAGATTAAATCCTAATTAAGATTAGATCTTATTTAGTAGTGGTATCAGAGGCATGAGAGAAAATTTAATTAAAAATCATAAATTAGAACAAATTAATGTCATAAAAATTATGAAAGAAGAAAATTCAGAAAACCCTATAAGAAAACATTTAAAAGATACAAGAAACCATATGAAAGATATTTAAGAAAAAGAGAAAATAAAACAAAAACATATCCCAAAAATCTTTAAAAATGTAAATGTTACATGTGGAGAAATATGACATATATCACCCGAATGTCCTAAGAAAGACAAAAAGAAAAATCTGATGTATATATCTCTAATTGAAAGAGATAATTACAAATTAATACCTATAGAACAACAAGAAGAATGAGAAGATCTTCCTGAAGATGAAGAATTATATGAAATGGAAGAGCACGATCAAACTATTAGCAGATCATCAAACTAGAAGGTATGAATAACTAAATAGTTCATATATATATATATATATATATAAAGTCACTATGTAATTAACAATATTCTATTTATATTTAGGTTCATGAGTTATTCTTTATAAAAGTATTTTTAAAGAATACACTCAGAGGTAAGAAACGAAACTGAGTTGTGTTGGAATATTTTGAAGTATCGTTGGTTGCCCAGACGTACCCATTGGCAAGTCAATTGCCATTGTGGAAGTAGGAGGGCTTAAAAAGAACACAGAAAGTAGGGTGTCTGGCTATGTCTAGCTTGTCCACCAACAATAACCAAAATATTTTTGGCCAAAAATCTTTTAAAAGAAAATATACAAACAAGCGTGATAGACCCATATGTAGAAAGAAAGTGTTGCTAATTATAAGTGGTAGATTAAATATCATCTTTAATACATCAGCTGTTTATTTCAAAGTTCATATATTCACCTTTTATTTCATGTATGGAGAAGTTCTTGTTAATCTAGATGAGTGTGTGGCTGATGAGTTTAGGAAACTAAGAGCTTAAATATCTATCCAACTAAAAAATCGAAAAGAAATTTTAAGAATATTTTATCAAATACTAAGTAGAGAAGTAAGAATATCTGGAGAACCTCCTATTCCAATTTTTAGTACATCTATACCTTGAAAACATACATCTTCCGATCTTTTATCTAAAAGCAAAAATAGAAGGATTAAATATAGTAATTAACAAAAAAATTTTAACATATAACATTAAATTTTATACATTTTACCATAATAGTTTGTACTTCAGCCATATAAGTAATGCCTCAGAAAACTAAACAAGGGCAAAACAGACAATTTAATCCAAGTTTATTTAGCCTAATTACTTTTTATTTCCTTAAACCAAGTTTATTAAGATTAATTACTTAATTATATAGAATTTGTAGGGTTACTAAACACCCGTGCAATCTAAGGGTAGAAAATTATTGAAAAATATAACCATTAAGAAGGTGAAGAGTTAGTGGGCAATGTTTGTACATATGTTCGAAATGAAAAAGCATGAATCTATATATATATATATATATATATTAAATGAAAGGTGTTGCGGTTAAATTTACCCGCAATTTTCCTGTCTATTTTGCTTAAATTGAGGGCAATTTTGTCCTTTCATAGAAAAATGCGGTGACATATGCGGTAGCCTGCGTTCTTTTACTTTTATTTATGGAAACGTGTGTTAATTTGTGGAAGATGGTTGTTTTCTCTCTCTACTTTGCCTCATCAGAAATTTTCCTACCTTATCTCCCTTCGGAGCCGATTTCTTGAATGGAATTTCCATGCCTTATCCTCTCTCTCAATCGATTTATTCAATCGAAGATTCCTTTGGCTGAGTTCAAAATTGATATTATTTATGTTCTTTGATTTTGAACAATATTTCTCTGATTCTTACCCATATCCACCATGATTTACTCAATCATTCCCCCATTCTCTCATATTTCCTTTCCTTCTTAATTCAATCCCATCTGCAAAAATTAAGGAATGATTTCTAATTATTGCAACGAGCTCTCCCTCGACCTTCAATCTCTCTGTTCTCCAGTCAGAAATCTTTTTTGAGGTGGTGCCGCTGCCGTTGATTCTTTTGATAGACTAATATCCCTTTTTTCCGATTCAATCAGCTCTCTCTCTCTCTCTCTCTCTCTCCCCGCAATTAAATTCCGTTTGCCAAAAATAGGGAATGATTTGAAATTATTACAATGAATTATTAAGAAGCTGCAATTCGTGGCTGCAGTTTTCTTCTCTAGTTACGGTTAATAGGTTCTGTATTTGGATGGCTCATATAGGGATTTGTCGGAATGGCTTATATAGGGATTTGTCGTTACCTTCTATAGGGCAATAGTCTTTTTCTCAATTTGCATTTATTCAATAGAATCTGTTTCACATGAACAATTTGATTTTGACTTTGTAACAGTATTGAAGTAGTCTCCTCACAAATAATCTATTGATTGTCGGAATGGCTTATATAGGAATTTTTCATTTTTAATTTTTGTAATTTTATACTTCAATTTTTATTTGTTCAGCAACTGGGATCCCGCTTGTTTATTTTTAGCTTCTTGCTGTGATGACATTGGCGAAGCAATGGGATTTGTTGTTGGAGGAGAAAATGCCAAATCTGCTCAGACTACTATTGGAGAAGAAGAAGAAGATATTGATGAAGCTCAGACTACTGCTGGAGAAGAAGAAGAAATTAATGAAGTAAATGTAGATGAATCCATGTTCATCATACTGCTAGCATTGGCGAGATTGAGGTATTTTTTGGAGCCAAAAAATATTGGTAGAAGATCACTTGGTCATACACTTTGTACATGTTTGGTAGACACGCAAAGACAAGATTTTCTATACTATACTGGAGAATAGAATTATCTTAATTAAGAATATGAGTAAATGTATTAGTGGTAGGATTGGTTAGTTTTGTTAGTTTTCCACTAGATTAGCCAAAATGAATAATCTGTTTGGCTTCTATTACATTTTCTTCTCACAGAAAAAAAATGTATCTGAATTTTTAGATTGTATACATGGATGTTTTTATTGGTGGTTTATACTTGGGTTATTTGAGTAATCATTTGGTGCTTGGGAAGGGATATATTTGATCTTTTTACTCTGTTACTTGAGTTTTCTATGTGGGTTTCTCGAAGATTGGCAATTGATTGTACTTTAGCAATTATTTAGCTGAAATAAGAAACTAATATAATGTCTCTGGAGAGCATAGGGTAGAGTCCTCTTTGAATAATGTGGTTTAAAGAAAATTCATTATTTTTCTTTATATTAGATGCTTCTATGCTGGATCGTTCTTTACAACAGGTTTTGTTTTTTAATCTTATATTTAGTTTCTTAGTCAGTTTCTTCAATTTAATCAACTGCATTTGAGAATGGGAGGATTGTAAAATTTAATGCAAAACAATCTTCAATGCAAGACGAGATTCTTCCAGCAAGGCATGACAATTATGTGCAAAAATTCATATAGAAAAATAAAAGGGTTCAGCCCATAAAGAGGCAAATAAGACATCCTATAGCATCTCGGACAATAGTGACTTCAAATGTGGAGATCTCCATGTAATGATAAATTGCAAGAGAATGTGTCTATTGAAGTTCAAGAGGAAATGACTGCCAAGGTTAAGCAGGCAATAGAAATAAAGAAGTTACAAGAGAATGTTGTTGCCAAAACAAACATAAAACTTCTCTTCTTTGGTGCGTTGTCTGCATATAAACAGGGAGGAAGGAAAATAACAGTGGAAGGGTAGAAAATATATATGTATATATATAGGCCTGAACTTTGTACTCAAGTGTCACTTTAAGGAATTTTTATACTCAGGTTATAACATGCATGCTCACTTAATATGTATATGGTGATTAGTTAGTCAATTGAACTGTTGGTATATTTGGAAACAGGACGAAAGGAGTCGAATGAGCCAAAAATAAGAGCTCAAAGATTCTGGAGCAAATGAGAAAATAGTATTTGAAAATGTTTTCAAGAATTTTTATATCAACACCAAAGTGTAGTTTGTTAATTTATTGAATTTTTACATTAATCATTTTAAGTAATGAAACATTACAAGAACAATAAGCAGGTTATTTGGATGTTATTAGAAATGATTCCTTATTATGTTTCTTCCCGTGCA
Source organism: Nyctanthes arbor-tristis (assembly GCA_963692815.1). Taxonomy (NCBI): domain Eukaryota; kingdom Viridiplantae; phylum Streptophyta; class Magnoliopsida; order Lamiales; family Oleaceae; genus Nyctanthes; species Nyctanthes arbor-tristis. The sequence continues at coordinate 46,761 of CAVNYN010221652.1, forward strand.
ACGCACGGGTGAAAATCTAGTGAACATCAATAGAATCTATAGAATCAATAAATAATAAATTTAATAATAGTGGAGCTCAAAAGTGTTGAAAAGTCAATCTACATGCATTTGGCAATCATTTTGTGTATATATGCATCAACAGAAAGCATCTATCCCCATATCCTTTTGTACATATGCACTAGCAGAAAAGATACATCCCCATCATTCATTACATGTGTGTTTCAATAAAGAACACAAAATATGACTTGAATAACAATAATAGTAAATTTTGAAGCACATAATATGTCATTTTCTAATACTTGTACCTAATTGCAATATCTAAAAATTTACTGTATAGCAAACAATCAAGCAGAAAATATTTCTTCATTAAGGGTAATTTGTATATAACCATAACACCCAATAGCTAAATAAGAACAATTCATCAAAAATAGCCATGTTATTCGAGGTGTATGAAAATCTATGTCGATTTTTTAATGACTATGCTTTCACATTTTTATTGCAAAATATAACCAAATTTAATACTAGGGTAATTTTCACTCTAGGTTCCTAACCTTTCAATTTTATATCAATTTTGTCTCTATTCTTTTTTTAGGCTTTCTAGACCCTCAGACTTTTATCTATTATCTTATTATATCTCCAACGTCACTTTTCATCCCCAGCATTTGAATTTTCACCATTAACTCCTATCAATATAATTATTATGCCCTTAATTCTTTATTTCTACTATAGGTCCTCAACCTTTTAATTTTTATACAATTTTATCCCTATTATTTTTTTGGGCATATAGCACCACAAACATTTCATTTGTTGTCGTATCAACTCCCTAATAACACTTTCCGACCTCAACCTTTCACTTACTAATTTTAATTCCTATTAATATTGTCATTATACCTTTAATTATTTAAATAAAACTAAAAATGAAGGAATAATATAAAATAAGAACTATACTCATCTTTGTCCGTAGTGATAACAAAAGAACTCGATATGCACAAATTTGATGCGTACTAAATTAGCGTAAAAATGTTTCCGATTCGAGAGTCAGTATAACTGATCCGATCGTATTTTTCGATTCATCACATATCACATAGCGGATGTGGATCATGGTTGATAAAAAAATCATTTTTTTTTCAATTTACAGAAATGAAATCGAACCTTAATGCGCTAATTCTAATTTTTTGTGGATCCACAATTAGTGGATTAGATTGAATTGAGACGGATAATAAATCGGGGGTAAATTATGGTGAAAATCACAAAGAGAGACAAGAAATGAAATTAGAATAAGGTATTATAGCTATGTTTATTTTTTATAAATCAAAAATTAATTTCTTTGGGGCAGATCTATCTAAGCCGTATCCGCCACATGATCGGTGGTAGGATCAAGAAATCAGATCCGATTCATCACGCTTATTTTTAGATCAACAACTTTCTTCGACGCGAATTTAACAGATATTGAGAGCGTTATTTTTTAATCATTATTTCCAACTGTTGTCATTAGGTTGTTTTAGAGTAAGGTAGAGTTTGTGGACTTCTTATTTTATATTATTCTTTATTTTTTATTTAAATAATTAATGATATTAACAATAAATATTAAAATACTAGGTATAAAAAGTGTTAATAATGATATAAAACGACAAAAAATAAAAAGTTGGAGTTATTATGCACCCAAAAAATAATGGGGACAAAATTATATAAAATTAAAAAGTTGGGCACCTATAGTGGAAATAAAGAATCAAAGGTATAATAGTCATTTTGATAAGAGTTAATAGTGAAAATTGAATGGTGGGGATGAAAAGCGACGTTGGGGACATAATATGATAATAAATAAAAAGTTGAGGACTTAGTAGGCTCAAAAAAAAATAAAGACAAAATTAATACAAAATAGAAAGGTTGCGGACTTAGAGTGAAAATTACCCTTAATACTAATATTCGACATTTGTTATACAATGGTCTATCAACGATGTATAGAAGTTTTTCTGAAGTACATAAAACAACAAATTGTTGCATGCTAGTACATTTTCCAAAGTTTTAATGGATCCTCCAATTAAAATATCCCATCTTTCTCATATTCCTTCTTCTATCAGGGAAAAGCACAAGGATTTATCAACAAAGTGCTATCCACGCACAAGTTTGCTCTCAGGTTGTAGTTTATTCCAGCATGGTTCCTATCTAACAATGCCCCTTTAACTCCAAAGGCTTCGACATCATATGTGCATCTACAAGCATGGCAAGCTTTTAGACATCTTCATTGTAAATGGAGTTTGACATTCTGCATAAGTTTTCATCAAAGAAAAATAAACTATCAAGATTCAAATTCAATTTATTAGAACTTCATCTTTTAAAAGAAATATTTGATCTAGACTCCTAGTTAACAAACAATAGATGAATAGAACACAAAGGATGCTGATAAAGAGTTTAAAAAAAATGATAACATCTTATTTAACATATACTTAAACGGTCCAGCTATAAAGAGCTAACCTTTCTCTTATGGAGTTGAAATGTGCCGCATGGTCTCCTGTTATTGGGGGATTAGGAGGTGGGCCCCCTGATCCCCTAATAACAGAGGGTCATGTGGCACCTTTCCACTCCATAAGGGAAATGTTAACTCTTCTTAGAAATTTTCTATACCTGAATACATAAGACTCCACATTTTCTAGAGATAATTATGTAATGTAGTTCCAAAAACTCCAATTTGTAGCAAGCGCCGCAACTGAATCACATTTAGGTTGAATTAAATTGAAGACTATGCAAATTCACTCAAATTGATTTAGGAGATCTGCATCTGGAAGCATGGTAATTTTGTGTGTGCATATGTGGAAATGAAAATTTAGAAGCAACATGAAATTCATTATGTCTTGTTTCTGGCATGTAAAATCAATTTGTACACCTAGTAATTTTTTTAATGATTACTTCCTAAAAAAGCGAAAAAGATGCTGCAATTGTTTTCTTTGTTACCCAACTTCCAAAATACAAATATTTAGAATCAATACAGCTAATTAAATTTTTCATCTGTGTAATATCTTGAATGGAAAGGAGAAAGCAACCATGAATAACTCGACATGCAAGAAAAACCCCAAATGATTCAAACAGGAACAGGTACAAAAACCCTAGATTTTTCTAAGGAAAGCTTACCTTCCCCCTTACAAAGTGGAAACTGCCGTGTGGCTGCATATGATTGGGGGTTGGGGGAGCAGAGATCGGAAGAGCACACGTATAAGGAGAGAGGTAAACTCTCCATAGCCGGACCACAAAAACCACAGCCTAATAAGTAATAAACATCTACCGAAGTCACTAATGGTAAAAAGTTATGAGTTCCAATAGATAGGAAGTTTTTCGTGACACAGAATTAATTTATTCCACATTTGGCATTTATTGAAGTGTATGGTAAGAATCTTTGTTGTGTTCCATTTGTACAAAGGAGAAAAATGAATTATTCTAGCATAACATTAATATTTCCTATAGTAATTGCGCATGAATAAACCATGAATCCTTACCAATGATAATTTTACTATGATATATCATATGCACTGAGCATCCCAACCAATTCTATCAACACGCTGCTCAAATGGCACAAACAAAAAAGAAAAGGGAAAAAAAACAGAAAGCACAAAGGTCAAATCTTGATACATAAGTAAACCACCATGAGAATATAGCTATTCCCTACTTATATGTAATCAATACAAAGTCTAGTTCTATAAAATTCTACAATGCAAATTTGACATCTTACGGGTATAACAAAAAGTCAGCTTATCACAAGCAGCATTAAGAAATGATATGAAAAAAAATTAGTTTATTGCAATTCAGCATGTAAGGTGATTTAGCCATCTTCTAAAATTATAAAGCTTAGATCTACATATGAAGCGAAAATAGCAGTAATTGTAAAAGAATGCACCAAAATCCATGTCCAGACACACTATAGCTTTCATATTGGCATACTGGCAGTATAAACTTTAGGAGTACTGCAATTATTATGAAAGAATATATAAGAAAGAAATGCGACATAGTCCATTTTAGAACAAAATGAGAGATCTGCAATGAACTTCATTAACTTCCATTAACATAAAATTGAGACACTAACCTCCTCACCTAGGAAGACCATCTCAATGGCATATGGTTCCTCTGTACGTTTTCTACTGGCCAGGACCCATTTACGCACAACCTGAACAAAAAAAAGTCCATTTAGTTGGTCTACACGTACGCTCTTCCGATCTCATAGATACAGATGGAGCCATCAGTGAAAGTACACGAACAGTAGAAGATTAATATTTTTCAAAAGTGAATCAGATGAAGTAATAAAACCAAAGAATGCACTATATATACAGTGAATTAATAAATCCAAATTAGGGAATATTTTTCAAAAAAATTAGGGCTCGATTGTGTGTCCAGAATCCCCCCCCCCCCCCAAAAAAACGATAGTATATAAAAGGCATATTTTCTGTAATTGATTCATTAAATATCAATAAATTGTCACTGTATTACAAAAGCCATATAGCCCTTGTTGAACTTCAAAAACCCAATATATATATATATATATATATATATATGTAAAGCAAGAAGAACTTATGGATTATTGGTTGATTACGGATATCGATTATTGTCAGATTACAGATCTGAATCAACGAATCAATTCAAATTTATGTATGGAAGATTAGTGGCTTGAAGATCGCTTGATTTAAGGAAGGAAAACGAAGAAATCTAGTATTATATAGGACAAGTATAGAGATTGCAGGATAAAGAAGAAGACCCAGTCAAGGAGATAAAGAAAAATGATATAACTAGGACAGACCCAAACAAAACAAAACTGGGTGAAAATAAGGAAAAAAAAGATAATAAAATAAGGAAAAATAAAATAAGGAGATAAGGAAAAAAGATATAGAGTACCACAATCGGTCTAAATGTGGAAATAAAACCGGGCGGAAAAGAAAATAAAAAGGGGAAAATCGTGTACTGCAATTAAGTAGTGCATAAAGGCACCGCAAGAAAATTGCAGGAAAAACACCGCCTATAGACACAACTACTCTCTTTTTAAGAATATATAGATATAGATTGTAAGTGTCCTTATATCTATCTACAAAGGTATCTTAGTAATATTGTATTTTAATAATTTTTAATTAATTTATTCTTTGAAATTCTAGTCAAACCCTATTTGAACACAGTTTTGTATAACCATCACTATTGAACCAAAATCCCATTTATTTAATTCTAACAACTGTTTACCATTATTATTGGAGATTATCTAAGTAAGATGTATTAATTTAAAACTTCGGACCCATTTAGTTAGATTTATCAAATCAATTTATAAAAAGAATTTATAATGAGTGGAAATGAGTACCGGATATTTAATTGAAATTTAAAATATGTGGTGATTGTTGAGTAGATCGGAAGAGCAATTGTAGGTAACTCTTCCGAATTACAAAAATAAAATTTACCAAACAAGCCTTTCTCTAGATTTATAAAACGTATTGAATTTAAACTTTTCAAGATTCTTTCAAAACTTAAAATCTTGGTGTATTCAATTGAGACATTTAAAAACTTTTAATAAAAAGTCTTTAAAAACCACGGAGTATTCAAGAGCGACTCTCGGTAAGTCTCAAGATATTCAAATTGACTACAACTTTGTGAGATTCTTAAATATTGGGACTTTGGAGATTTTCTATGTAAAATATAAGGAAAAATGTCTTCAAAAGTCTCACCTACACTCATAAGTTAATATTTCTAAAGACCTCTTGAATTATTTTTTTAAAAGAATCTCGCTCCCATTTTTTCCTATCAACCCTTCTCCATCCCTACTTACGAAATTTCTTCATGACTTGCCCATTGTTGTTCCCTGCCCATATCTCAAGACACATAACTTTTTGCTATTTGTTTACTTTTTATTCTTATTTATTATTATTATTTTTTTTTTCAAATTATTATATTTTTTGCTAAACGGGGAAGGGAAGGATGAGTTACTTTTGCATTGTCTCCGCTGACCCGTGATACGGATTTATCCTTTTTCTTTTCTTTCACCATTTCTACATTCCAAGTGCTCATTATTATTTTTATATATTATATTAATAATATTTGGTTTGCCTCAAATATTTTTCTTGTTACTCATTTTCATAAATTGATTATTATTTTTTTAATTTTATGTGCTATTAATTCAATTACTAATGCATTTGTACATTTCACTGGAAGACAAATTCTAAAAAGATAAATAAAAATATAATAAAACTAAAACTTATGAATATTTAAAAATGAAAAAGAATCCAATGCATATTCCATTGTATTTTTAAAAGGAATATCTCCAATACATTGGTCAACTTGATGCATAATTGTTTCAAACAAGGGTAATTTTCTCTAAGTCCCCAACCTTTCAACTTTATATCAATTTTGTCTCCACTCTTTTTTGGGTGCTACTAAGTCCTCAACCTTTTATTTATTATCATATTATATCCCTATAGTCACTTTTCGTCACTAACCTTTCAATCTTCACTATTAACCTCTATCAAAATGACTATCATACCTTTGATTCTTTTTTCCACTATAGGTCCCAAACTTTAATTTTTATATATTTTGTTCACATCATTTTGTGGGCGCATAGTAGTCACAACCTTTCATTTTTATCGTGTTATATTCCTATTACTAGTTTCATGCCTAACATTTTAATTTTTACTATTAATATCTATTAAAATTATCATTATGCCATTAATTATTTAATGAAAATAAAGAATAATATAAAATAAGAAGTACACCCACTCTAACTCACTCCAACACAACCCAATGACAATAGTTGAAAATATTGATAACAAAAAACTCGATCTATATCAGTCTCGATAGATATCAAATCGGCGTCAAAGAAAGTTGTTACTTAAAGCATTAGCGTGATGAATCGTATCCGATTTCTTGATCTTCCACAAATCAAATGGCGGATATGAATTGGGTAAATTTGCCCAAAAAAATTAATTTTTGATTTATAAAAAATAAACATAACCCTAGTACTTTAATTCTAATTTAATTTCTTGTCTCTCTTTGTGATTTTCACCCTAATTTGCTCCCGATTTGTTATCTGTCGCATCCGATCTGTCCACCAATTGTGGATCCGCAAAAATTAGAATTAGTACATTTAGGTTCAGTTTTATTTTTTTAAATTGAAATCAAATTTTTTTTATAGATCTACCATGATCCATATCCGCTACGTGATATGTGATGAATCGAGAAACCTGATACGATTTGTTGCACCAACTCTCAGAACGGAAACATTTTTTTACACCGATTAGGTATCAATCAAGTTTGGTGTAGATCAACTTTTTTTTTTTAATCACAATGGGCTAGGATGGATAGAGTTTTTATTTTATATTATTCTTTATTTTTATTTTTATTTAAATAACTTAATGTATAATGGTTATTTTAATAGGAATTAACATTAGTGATTGAAAGATTGAGGACTGAAAGTATTATAAGGTATGTTGTGCGACAATAAATGAAATGTTAGGGCTCATATATGCCCAAAAAATTTATAGAGACAAAATTACATAAAAATTGGAAGGTTGGGATAGTGGAAATAAAGAATTAAAGGTATGTTAGTCATATTGATAGGGGTTAATGGTAAAAATCGAAAGGTTGGAGGCAAAAAGTGATATTAGAGACATAATACGATAATAAATAAAATGTTGAGCACCTAGTAGGCGTAAAAAAAGTATGGGGAAAAAATCGATACATAGTTGAAAAGCTGGGGACCTATAGTAAAAATTACCCTTCAAACAATCAAGAAGATGGGTAGTACACAATCTGATTAGTATGAAATTAGAGTCATTACATTGTCGAAAGTGCAACCCAAATATGGAGTATAATAATAATAATAATAATAATAATAATAATAATAATAATAATAATAATAATAATAATAATAATAATAATAATAATAATAATAATAATAATAATAATAATAATAATAATAATAATTGAGGAGACAACGTTTTAAGATGTAGAGTCTTTGACTTCAAATATCAGCTGAGAGAATCTTTGGCATTCACTTCAATTGTTTGTCAAATCAGTGTCCATGTATATCCATAAAAATCGCTGACCAATAGGATAATAATCAATTATAAATACATATATACATTCTTGAATTAAACAAAAAATCCGTAGTGGAAATCAAGAAAACTCACATTTGCGCATTCAAGAATATATGGGTGCTCCAAAACCCCTAAACATCACAATTACATTGGGAGAATCCACTATAAGTAGCCAATATAAAATCCAATATAAAATCAGATCATACCAAAGACATTGTAACTTTATAGTGGAATATATAACCAATACTAGCATTCAAGCATTTTAATCAACAAAAGCATTCATAAAAGGTTTTTTTTCCCTGCTGGACCAATTAACATATACTCCATTCCCATACACTCGGAACAACAAAAAGTTCACCTAGGACAATGCTCGAAGTATGCAAATTCGCCCAATATATCATCACATTATGCCTTACATAAATCTTTGACACAAATATACGTTCAAGAAGAAACTTTTACACAAGATATCGCAACAACTTGAAGCTAAGTCGAGTAAATAAATAAGTACCAAAGGCCGCCCTCCCTATGCTTTGTCCTAGGAAATGGTAGTAGCCACCTGAGAGGGTAGAAAGGTAGATGTCATTGGCAATCCTCCGCTGTTTGCTCTAATATGAATTTGAGTTGGCAAAGGTAGGGGTGAGACTCTGGTGAAACTGAAGATGCAATGTGAAATGATTCAAAGACATATTGAAATAAATAAAAAAATGTAGCCATTATTATATAATAAAGGGAGTCTTAAAATACAGCGATAGTTCCAGAAACGGCGAGAAACAACTATGTATTGATGAAAAGAGCAAGAAAAATTTACATGTCTGCATATAGCAATAGTCAAAGCCTAAATGGACACATATATCCTTGAGGTGCCTGGTTTTCATTTAAGGAAACGTCCTTTTATGTAGCTTTTCAATTTGACAAAACATATGTGCTCTGAAATGTGAAACTTCCTTTATAAGCCTTTGAAAATGAGAACAACTATTGTTGTAAAAGTGCGGAACAAATTCTAGTCGAAAAGGCCCGCAAATTGGATTATATGATTCTAGGCGATAAGATATGAGGTAGTTACAATCGTAACCAATTCACGCCAGTCAACAAACTAGTAATTAGAATTGTTGTGTTTAACGTGTATGACAGTCGAACGGTGGGATATATGATTACTGTAGTTGATGGCTGAAATTTGGGGATGGATTTTCCACTAACATGTTTTCATGTCTTATTAATTTGTGGCGTTTCAATCATGATTGCTGATTTGCAAATGAGTTGGGTTGCTGCTAATTTTCATTCCTATTTTTTCTCAAACTGTTTGTTCAGCTCCTTGTAAATATTTTCAGGCAAATTAGCCGTTTTAATGAATTCGACTTACTGGGTTTGTAAACTTATATGTTCCATAAAACTTTTCTTTTACTAGGCAGCAAAGGGAGTTTTGGCACTTCAGCAATATTGCGATTGTTACTCAAGTAATCTCAAGACACTTGTTAGGTTCTCTCCGGAATTAGTTGCTTGATGTCTTATACTTAATACAATTTTCAGGTCTGATCTGCTTTTGTTAGGCAGCTTATATTTTCTGGGGCATTCTTATGTTAAATACTAATAACTTTTTAAGTATGTAGCTATGTAATCCCAGTGACCACAAACAATTTGCACTAGACCTAACATTGATGGTTATGCTAATATGTACTAGTCATCAATTCTAGAATCAAACAATGCAAGTTCTGGTTCCAAAAGTCCAGACACTATAGTCTATACTTAATTTTGCTGACTCTGTATTCTAGATTACAGAGTACGGAACATAAATTGAATGCTTTATTGTGAGTTGCCATCAAATGATCCTATTGAGTCCCTAGTGATGTTCCTAAACTATGTAGACAATTTTATAGTCACAAAATCTAATCAGGTAATCAATTTTACAACAAATTCCAATGCTTAGGAGTTCAAATTTAAGCTAGCAGACTCAAAAGATAATTAAATGAAGCACATAAGTAGTAAAATAATCATATAAAAAACATCATGCTCCTAATACCACTGAGAACCCCACCCAATCATGTAGGCTATATCGATTAACCCCTCGTAACATGTGTTAGTTGATCATGTTTCTTCTTCTCTTGTAATACATACACAAACTTAAGCTTTTACTTTGGTGTAGATTCCTGTTCAAGATATGGCCAGCCAATATTTGTTTTCTCAGATCATCTGATGCGCTTGTGGGTATCTTTGTCTCTAGGGCTGGGTAAAAAAAACCGCCAAAACTGGTAAACCGAACCGACCTAAACTGGTATGGGCCGGTTGCTCTTCCGATCTCAAACCGCGGGTTAGTCTACAGGTTGAAGGATGGCAAACCGAGCCGGTCCAGTTCAGTTTATAGGTTTGGCCAGACAAACTGGTCAAACCCGGTCAAAACTGAACTGGACCGGCCCAGTTTGGTTTAGTCGGTTTGAACTACTAGTGGGTATCAAAACCAAGTTAACCGAGTCAGCTTGATGAACGGGACCGAAACGGATCGAGTTTGCTGGTTTTCACCTTTTCCCAGTTTAGTTTGGTTGGTTGGTGAGGAAATGAATGTGATTCGGTTTGGTTAGCAGGTTAGAGGGTGTAAACCGAGTTGAACTCCCCCGAGTTGAACCGAGTTACGCCGAGTTGAACTCGAATCTTCTTATTTCGAAGAAAGAAGATGGCGATTGGTTATGTAGTTATGTGATAGAAATCAGATTCAGGGGCAACCCAGATCTACAACTCATTGTACGCCATTGTTGGAATCTTCTTAACTCGAAAATGATTGATTATACATCAATCAGATTCAAAACCAAGATCTCGGGTTACGCCATTGTTGGAATCCTTATTAGCAGAGAAACGCCTTGCTAAAGTCTCGATGTTTTTTTCCGCAATCTCATCTCCCATCCATGAAACAAACCATATGATAACCCTAAATTATCATTGATAATGGAGTCTTGCCATTTAGAGAAGAGTAGAAGCTAACCGAAGAGTAGAAGCCAACAAGCCTTGTTTCTTTTTTGAATAAGAAGAAGGGAGATAAAGAATCTGTGCATTAGAATTAATTTTGAGTCCAAAAATGTCCCACATTGGGAGGATACAAATGCTAGCGGTGGTTTATGAATTATTTAAGGAGTAGCCTTATGCCATTGTCATTTAAAAGAAAGGCAATTAGGTGTTAAATTATTTATTTTACCTTTAAAAAGTCAAAAATTTTTAATTTTTCGGTTTAAATCAGTTTAAAACTAAACAAACCGAGTGTAATTCAATTCGGTCTGTTTCAGTTGAGATGTCTTGTCAGTTTGTTGGCGGTTTCGTTCAAAACCCGAACCGAAACGCCCAATGCCCATTCCTCGTTTGAACTATTTATTTTATTTTTTATTTTTATTTATTATTATTATTATTTTGGTTGGCTTGAAAACTGCCTTAAACCCTAATTTTGGCCTTGAGTGGAGACATTCTATCTTATTTCACATATCAAAATACAACTTTCTTTCTCCACTTTACAAATTTGAAATTACAATTTAGAATCAGCTCCAAGAACACTAATTCTATACCTTCCTTACAATTTCCAAAGTTACAAAACAAATCAAAATCAGCCTAATTTTCAATTACTCAAATTTCAAACCTTAATGTTGTCTTCTCCACCGCGCCACCGCATAGCTGTCTCTTCGATGCCTCATAATTTCTCTGTCAATAATTTACTTCAAGGTTCAAAATGCAAACTTCAAATAGAAACTTGAAACCCTAATGGCTCCACCCGCTGCTTCCACCACTGCTACCGCATCTGCAACTCTCCGCCGCTGAGCTCCGCTACCGCGGCTACTACATCTGCCGCCACCAATCTAGATCGAATAGAGTGAGAGAGAGAGAGAGTATGTGTGTGTGGGGGCGGGAGGTAGGCTGTTTGTGAATAAGTGCAAGACGTTAGGGGTTGTTTTTGGGTTGCTTGTCTCTGTTTGGGCTTAATGTTTGGACCTACAATTTGGATAGGATTTAGGGGAGAAAAAAAGAAAATTAAACATATAAGTAGCCCAAAACCGTAAATCGACCCGACCCAAACCGATCCAAACTGATCCGCTTCTGGTCGGTTTGGGTTAGGTTGGCCAGCCCGTCAGGCCGGTTTCAGTTTCTAGAACTACAAACCGACTAAATGTCTGGTCAGTCTCGGGTTTGGGCCCAGCCCGGCCTGACCGACCCGACACCCAGGCCTATTTGTCTCATTTGGTAGAACTCTAATGCCTTGATCCTTCTTTCTTCGACCGAAAAGTAGTCAATCCTAACCAAGTCACACTTGAACACTTTATTAAGTTGCTCGTCAGGCTCCACATACACAGCAAAGGAGATATCAGCAGATTCATACAGATTCTAGAGGATGTCAAGCATTGCTTTTCAGTATAGGCTGTAAACCGTCTCATGCTTATCATCCGTCAACCCGTGCCTAAGTAGAAAGTGATTATATAGACCCTGGTCTATGCCGACTACGGCAATCTTCATGTCAACGGTTGGGAAGGGCACCAACCCTTGCATCTTTCGTTCTTGTTCACTAGGTATTGAACTTCTTCCATGCTGCAAATAACCCAAACAAATATTAAACCATGAACACGTGACTTTAATACAATATAAAAGTCAAATCATATGTGCCAAAAAAAAAGACACACATACGAAATGCAGGTGTTGATCTTCAGGTACTCCAAAAAATGTTTATTAAGATTAGATCAACTATATTAACCGCTGAGCTAGTCTTACAAACATCTGTACTGATATATCTAATATTCACAATATAAAAGGCAGCAACCACCACCACAACATTGAAAGACTAAAAACAAACTTCAACTAATAGCATTAGATTGTGATTATCATTATGTAGTACCCTAAGTCAAATGCATTGCAATGGTGATTCTTATTAGCATCAAGGTTATCCAATAAAATATAAACTATGATATGAATTTCAAGGCAAGCTGCGAACAAGACCTCTATTATTCAGAGGGAAAACATATTAGGCATGCAAATATAACACTAGTTTTATTGTCTAAATTGGAGAAAAATTTGCACTTGCTTCACTATATTCAGGGCCAGCAACTCAGGAACCAGAAAGCCCAGAATTAGTTGATGATAATAAAAATTCCAAGTTTGATGGGAGAACCTAACAATCTCCAAAGATATTGGAGATAAGCGAACCATTACCTCTATACACTAGAGCCAACTAAATCCACATAATCATTATTATGGTGTTAACAAATAAAAGGTGCTACTGTAGGGCATTCCAAGGTACTAAGACAGGGGCGTGATAACCTATAATAATAAATGAACTACAAAAATTGATTAGGGCCCTACTTTCACCTATAGCATAAGGGGGAAAAAACCATACTTCAAAGACCTTGCTATGAAATGACATAACACGATATAGAGAGAATGTATGCCAAAACTCCTAACATAGTACAATTATCCGTAGACCACCATCTCATTATCAAGCCTAGTATATGTGGATTATTTATGTTGGATTTTGTGACATCCCAAATTTTCCTTATATTTCCGTTCCACGCGATAGATTGAAAATGTGAGGACCAAATTAAATATGAACACAAGATTAAGGGCTAAGATGGAAACAAGAATTACCAAAAAAAAATTGACACGAATCCAAGTCGGTTGGTTGGTAACCGACTTGGGCCATTTACAACTATATATGTTATTAAAAAAACAGAAAAGAAGAAAGCAAAGAAACCTGAAACAAGTCTGCCAAAGCTGGGGGGAGGGAGGAGGGAGAGAGAGAGAGAGAGAGAAGTTGGAAGAATCTTGTGAAAGGAGAAGAATAATACAAGAATCATGTACAAGCAAGTGCTATTTGTTTTTTAAGTTTGATTATACAAGTTAAGGTGTAATTTTCATTTAGGGTTTATGGAAATTCTTATGAAATTAATACTAAAACCATAGCATAAGTTGTTTTCAATAAGCTAAGGAGTAGAAATTTTAGTGTAGTTATGGGCTACACTAAAAATTTGGTGTATTTATATATGTATCAATTAGTATGGAAATTTTGCTTAAAAGGGTAAGAATTATTGTTATTTTTAAGTGACATTTGACGGTTTAGTATGGGATTCTATGACCATTTGTAAAAACTAAGTAAAGTCTAGCATAAATGCAAGGAAGAGGCAATCTAATGATGTTCAATAGAAATGTCGGAAGTTTGTTTAAGCTGAAGAGTTGTGTTGTTATGTTTAGTAGGAATTTAAGGTTTTAATATGAGATATTATTACAATTTCTAAGATGAAATGATTTCTAGAATAATTATATGAAAAGGACAATTATATGTCTAATTGAAAAATGAATAAATTTCGGAAATATAATAGAATAGACAATTTGTAATCCAAAAGGAACATTAGTTGAACTAGAAAATTTTTAACTAGAAAGAAAATTAGAAAGAAAATAAATAGGAACGAGAAAAGAGAACTAGAGAAATTGAGTTATCTGTAAAATAGGATGGTCAATTATTGATTATAATTTCAACTTTTGTTACAGGGGACATTGAGAAAATTAGAAAAGCCTATTCACCGAACTAAATCATATATATAGCCTATGAGTGGAAGTTTTCTCTAATCTCTTGGAAATGAAGTCTTTAACGTTTTTTTATTTTACATGATGTCATGAAATTTATGACAAAATGCTTTTACGGATTTCTATGGAAAATTTTTCTTTCATTCAAGAAGTTTATGAAGTTGAGAACGTGATGTCTAAGAATTTCAAAAATATGGTTTTATTAGAAATTCAATTGATGAATGATTAGAAAATTCCCCCCAGTTGTGTCTTATGTTATAAATATGCCGCCTATAGGCAAAGGGGCCTATGGCTCAAGCTGACACAAGATTGTAGCGACTAGAATTTTCATATTTTGAAATTATTATTTTAGAAGAATTTAAGCAAATCGCTACAACCCTAATCCATAATTTTTAATGTTGGTCACGATTAAGTTTTAAAGAATTCGGGTCGCTCGTCAAACTTCGTTTTAAAGAAGGATGTACGCTTATAATTAATTGAATTTTGTTTCGAAATAGTAAGTTCGAGTTCAATTAATTATTATTTCCGTCATCTAAGAAATTTCCCAAGTCCGGTCCAAAAATTCCTAAGTCCAAGACTTACTGTTTTCAAAGCCCAAATTCTTGTTTATTTTAATTCAAGCAAATTTTAGAGCCCTACTTAAGCCCAAATCATATTGAGCTTAGCCAAACGAGACTTGGACCTCTTCTAACCCGACTTTGAACCCACGCTGAATCCCCTCAGATTTGGCTAAGTGGATTATAACGTTGCCTCCAACTCCCTAACTCCTTCCAGATATTCTGCAACCACTACTCCCTCAAATCTGATTCTTAGCAATAATCATCCCAGATTGCGAATATATATATATATATATGTGACAATGAGACTTCATTCTAATCACCACAAACAATTCCATTGTTAGAGTACATTTCGACAAGAATATTCAATTCAAATAAGTTCACAATAGACACTCTCAAGAGTTCTGCAAATTTATCCTCATTGACAGCACAGATTCTACTAAATTTCACACGTTTTACCGACATTGCAACCTTCAACAATTAAGCAAGAAACCTTCAGAAAACTCTTTCTATAGACACACACATGGCATGCTCACACATACAAACACATTCATAGAGTCTCATTTTCAGTGAGAAATCTATATAAAAGTATGCACGTATGCATACACGGATACACACCCACAAAACCACTGCTCGCCCCTGAATCAAACATCCAGCCGAGACCGCCCCAAAGAATCAGCGATCACACCACCACCAAACCACCCATGTTCTGCCAAACTTCCTCGAATCCACAATGCCAACCAGAAATCAAGAAGCCAAACTTCAACTCACCTTAGTCGAACATTGCCGGAAACTGAACCTCCATCGGAAGCCCAGAGCCTCGAACTCGCGAACCAATTCCACCAGTGCCTTTCTCGAACTCGTGAACCCTTGTGTCATTTGAACCCACATACGACCCCTCTGTTGCCATCTCGATTTCTCGACCCTCAAGCCACAGACGAACCTCAACCCAAGCCCTAGCCGCGACCTCCTCGCTTGAACCAACCTCCATTAGCGACCCCTTCGCGAACTATACCCCCATGGCCCGCGACCCCTATTTCTTTTTCAAGCACCCCAAATCGTGACTTCCCATGGTCCCATGTACCCTTCATCTTTTGTTTCCCATCTCGGTAGCACCCTCTCCGATTCACCAAGCTTTGAACCACCCTTGACCCAACCGCCTGCTCAAACCATCGTCACCGCCTCTAGTTTCTGCCCGGTACCCTTCATTTCACTAACTCCAAACTCGGTCACTACCCACTGTCGCAACGCAGCCTTAGACCGAACCCCTTTCCGCAATGCCTTCGAACCTCTCGGACCTCCCTCGCTATCGACTGAACCCAGACAACCATGACCCCAGTCCATCGCCCATATCGCCCCCTCCAAACTCTCTGTTTCATTTCCAATTTTGGGCAGATAAGGGAATTGGGATTTTAATTGGGAATCCTATTTGCTCCTCTAGTCCTCTCGTTTGACAAATAGTCTTTACAGTCTTTCTATTTGTATTATTGTTTAATGGGTTCAAAAGCTTCCGTTTATTCACAAATCAGCCTCTGTAATTTATCCTTACCTGGTTTCAGTCCTTAAAACTATTATTCTGTTCGTGTCCAACCCCCAATTTTAAAAGAATTCTAGGTTGGTCGTAAAGTTTCGGTTTCATCTATTTTAGCCCCAATGTTTTTCAAACAAAAACCTATTTCAGTCCCCTAAAGTTTGAAAATTTATATTGAGTCAAAAACTTTCAAGATCACAATTTAATTTATATTTTTATTTAGTTTTAAAATTTTTAAAAATTCTAACGTAATTATTTATTTGCTAGACGAGACGCATGATTTGACTCACTAGTGCCATCATAGCTCAAACTTGGAAAGGAAAGCAAAATTAAGGTAAATTTTCCTATTCAAAGTTATTTTCAAAGTTATGTGCGCACTTTTATGAAAAGTATGATGCAATATTATATTATGTGATTATGCATGTGCTGTATGTGATTTATGAAAACATAGAAAGTATGCGCATAATTAGCTTACCTTAATCGAGAGCCCACAAATTTAGCTCGTCATTCTGGCGGGCTCATAGACATAGACAAATGGTCTGTATTACGACAAGCCCATAGACATAATTTGCATGTATACATATGTTAATTGCCTAATATGTATTGCATATTTTAAAGATAGTGCACGAGAATCTACTGAGTGTTTCTTCGAAATGTTGACCCTTTAGTTCAAACATTTCAGGTTCTATAGCTAGTCGCGACTCGATCAGCGATGACAATTGAAAAAAGGGAAAAGGAATTAGTTGTTTTCTTTTATTGGAATTATTAGAAATTATTTAGGTACTATTTCAAAATTTAACGGTTAAGTAAATTTTTGACAATGGATTTATTTGGTATCATATGTGAAATACAATTGGGTTTATTATTAACATAAGGAAAAGAAAAATTTTCCACACTTGTTTATGTAAATGTTTAAGTTTTCCGCACTTTAAAATGAGATATAATATATTTAGTAGCGTCTCGAATGTTCAGTACTCAGGGCGTTATAGTTTGGTATTAGAGACTGGGTCTACGTTTCGGTAGACTCGCTTATAGGATATTTTTGAAAATAAATTTGACTGCTTTTAACTTAATTGCCACCCGCTGTCATTCGCTCCACCAACTCCAGGTAAAAAGTTTATTTACAGCTTTCAAGAATTGTTTACTTGGATACGATGTTATATGTATTTTAATTGTGTCTACCTGGAAATTTATGCATGCATATAAGAACGGAAAAGTATATGATATATACAGGCAGATACCATGGAAAAGTTTAAAAGTATTTATCGTATCCTAATAAAGAAAGGTTTTGCTAGAGTTTGAGCTGGTTATGGGCATAATATGAGCATAAGATAATTTTAAGAAAAGATGTGATCAACGTAAAGATAAAGAAAATTTCTTTCTATGTCCTCAAAATATTGCTAAAAGTTATTAAGCCCCAACTAATGAGATCTTATATAATTGGTTAACAGATATGGCAGAAGATAACGGAAATGGACATGCTGAGGTAGCTAGGTTAGCATATGAGAATTTTGTAGCTTACCCTAACTGGACTAAAGGTGAGTATGTGGGTCGTGTTTGTGCAGCTTGCACTCGAGCCATGAACTTTGGATACTAGACGACTATAGCTTGGTCCATCGAACATCTAATAGACACGTTTGAGGAAGGAGAGCAGACGGAAGCTACGAACGTCCACTTTCATCTCCATATGGCTCGAGGTGGGGGCGTTCCCTACACCGACGCTCTTCCGATCTTGCTCTTAGCGCATTGGGGAGCGTATACGCAGTACGGCGCTGGAGTCTTCCCCATGCCTGATATTCAAGCCGAAGAATGACCTGGAAGAGGATCCAGAGGAGGATTCAGAGGAAGAGATTCTCTAGGAGATTCCTGAGGAGATTTTTCCAGAGGTTCCCAAAGAGATTCCGGATGGGATTCCTAAGGAAGAATCGGGTGAGGAGCTAGAAGAGGATGAGGAAGAAGAGGCTTTGGAAGGCTTTGAGCCAGAATCAACTACCACATGGGAAGACATACTTCCTTCGCCCAAGAAATTTAGGGCATCGAGCAGTTGGGTCAGCGACGATGATGACTGGAGATAGGAGAGAGTAGTTATCATTGTTCATATAGTACATGTTTCTATTTTAGAGTTGTTCTTTATTTATTCTAATTGTTGAGCATCATATGCTCCTTTGATGTATTTCTCTCAAAGGATTTTGACGAATAATAATAAATAAAGAATTTTTCATGTTCCATGAGTTGTTCCTCTTTATTCTTTATTAATGTGGAATATATATATATATATATATACACCCTTCAAGTTACTAAAACGTAAATATTTATTTTGTAAAAAAATGGTGTGGCCAACACAAACTGATGTGCTTTGAGAACTCATTAGGGTCATGCAGGGTATGTACCAGGCACTAGCTCCAGCTCCAGTACCGACACCAGCTGCAACCCCAGCTGCCTCCGCGGTGTCAGTCATTGAACAGTTCCATCGGCACCAACCATTGACATTTGACGGTGAGGGTGGGCCACTGGCTATAGATAAGTGGATCTGCACAATGGAGAAAAATTTCCACCACATTTTATGCCCTGAGAATCAGAAAGTCCTGTGCACGTAATTCAAGTTGGTCAGTGGGGCTGGGCATTGGTGGGAGTCAAGGTCCCGTGCTAGGACTGACGAGGAACTAAGGAATATGACTTGGGCTCAGTTCAAAACTGAGATCACAGATAAGTACTTCCCCAAGGCCTTCCGTATTCACATGGAGGTGGAGTTTCTACAACTGATGCAGGGAGATAAGGACATTACAGCTTATGAAAGAAAATTCGAGGAGATGTCCTGCTTTGCCCCGTACCGGGTAAGCACCGAGCATATAAAGGCCTGACGCTTCGAAAGAGGGTTGCAACCTGAGATTCGGCAAATCGTTAGCACCTTCGATCTCTCCATCTATGGTGAGGTGGTGAAAAAGGCTCTGACGGTCGCCTACTCAGGTATGAAGGTCGGACGCTAGTCTGCTTAGCAGGATCACTGGAAGAGAAAGTGGTCCAACTAGGGTAGGAACAGAAACTACAGACCAGGACAGCAGAAGAGGCAGAACACGGGGTCAATAGTGGCTAGAGGAGTGTTGCACCCTCACAGTGCCAGAAATGTAAGAAGCACCATTCTGGCGAGTGCAGGATGGGACAGAATGTCTACTGCCGCTGTGGCCAACCAGGGCACTTTTCCTATGAGTGCAAGAATGGTGGGCCAAGCAAGGGTACTGATCAAGTGAAGAAGGAGAAAGCCAGGATCTTGGCTTTGACCAACAAGGATGTCGCGGAGGACCTAGATGTGATAGTAGGTATTCTATCTGTCTCTGGCACTCCCGTATATGTTTTGATTGACTCTGGTGCTACGTATTCTTTCATATTTGTTGCATGCCTAGCTAGATTAAACATGGTAAGGGAGAAAACTAGTAGAGTACTTGAGGTTAGTATACCATCAGGTAGATTAATTGATACAAATGAGATAGCTAGGGCAGTACAGATTGACTTTGACGGCATGATAATTAAGGCTGATTTGAATGTCATTAATATGAAAGACTTCGACATAATTTTGGGAATCGACTGGTTAAGCACTAATCAGGCTGTATAATTTGTCATGAAAAGGAAGTGGTTTTTTGTCAGAATGGAGACAAGGAGTTTAAACTTTATAGGTCAAAGATTAAGGCGCTACCCCGCCTTATCTCGGCCCCTCAAAGCGAAAACCTGCCAAGGGTATTTGGTTAGCCTTCAAGGCAAACAGATCTGAAAATATTTCTTGGACAGTGTACCAGTGATACGTGAGTACCCCGATGTGTGTCCCGAGGATGTACTGGGTGTTGCACCCGATAGACAAGTGGAATTTACCATCGACTTGGTACCCAGAGCAGCTCTAGTCTCCAAAGCTCCTTATCGGATGGCACCGAAGAAGTTGCAGGAGTTAAAAGTTCAACTAGAGTAACTTTTGGAGAAGGGCTTCATCAGGCCAAGTGTGTCTCCTTGGGGAGCACCGGTCCTGTTTGTGAAGAAAAAGGATGGGAGTATGAGAATTTGTATTGACTATTGTGACCTGAATATGCTGACGATTAAGAACAAATACGCACTTCCGAGAATTGAAGACCTGTTTCATCAACTGAAGGGAGCAGCTGTATTCTCTAAGATTGACGTAAGGTCAGGTTATCACCAGCTAAAGATCAAGTCAACAGATATACCTAAAACGGCATTCAGAACCCGTAAGCCCTACAATCTGACGAATGCCCATGCGGTATTCATGGACTTGATGAACCATGTGTTCCATGAGTATTTGGATAAGTTTGTTATCTTGTTTATTATGACATCCTAATATACTCAAGGAGCTCGGAACAACACATCGAACATCTGAAGACCGTATTGGAAACTCTACGGAGGACCTAAAACGGCATTCAGAACCCGTAAGCCCTACAATCTGACGAATGCCCATGCGGTATTCATGGACTTGATGAACCATGTGTTCCATGAGTATTTGGATAAGTTTGTTATCTTGTTTATTATGACATCCTAATATACTCAAGGAGCTCGGAACAACACATCGAACATCTGAAGACCGTATTGGAAACTCTACGGAGGACCTAAAACGGCATTCAGAACCCGTAAGCCCTACAATCTGACGAATGCCCATGCGGTATTCATGGACTTGATGAACCATGTGTTCCATGAGTATTTGGATAAGTTTGTTATCTTGTTTATTATGACATCCTAATATACTCAAGGAGCTCGGAACAACACATCGAACATCTGAAGACCGTATTGGAAACTCTACGGAGGACCTAAAACGGCATTCAGAACCCGTAAGCCCTACAATCTGACGAATGCCCATGCGGTATTCATGGACTTGATGAACCATGTGTTCCATGAGTATTTGGATAAGTTTGTTATCTTGTTTATTATGACATCCTAATATACTCAAGGAGCTCGGAACAACACATCGAACATCTGAAGACCGTATTGGAAACTCTACGGAGGGAAAGATTATATGCTAAATTCAAGAAGTGTGAATTTCAGCTAGATCGCATAGGTTTACTAGGCCATGTGGTGACGGCTAGGGGGATTGAGGTCGACCCCGCTAAAGTGGAGGCTGTTACTAGCTAGTCTTCACCTACCAATGCCGCTGAGGTGAGAAGCTTTCTAGATTTGGCCGGATATTATCGGCTATTCATAGAGGGTTTCTCCAAGATAGCGGGTCCAATGACGTGACTCACCCGAAAGGGTGAGAAGTTCATGTGGACAGATAAATGCGAACAGAGTTTCCAAGAGTTGAAGAGCAGATTGGTTTCGACACCAGTATTGTCGATATAGATGGCTCTAATGGATATGTGATCTATAGCGATGCATCAAAACTGGGGTTACGATGCGTTTTGACACGACGCTCTTCCGATCTGGTGATTGCCTACACGTCTAGGCAGTTGAAACCCTATGAGAAAAACATGGGTCAGTTATCAACACTCGGTACAGTCCAAGGCCAATTGATTAAGGATTTTGAGAAATTGAATATCGAAGTAGTCGCACCGTAGAGACCGAGGTTCGGCAGTGATCGCCAGTTTGATGATCAAACCAGATTTAAGAAACATAGTTGTTATGGCACAGAAGGATGATACATTCCTCGAAAAGATAAGAGCTAGGGTCGGAACGCAAAAGAGGAAGGGGTTTGAAATCTCCTCCAACGGCGCTCTGATATTCAATGGCCGCCTATGCGTGCCCAGAAACAATGGCTCGGGATGAGATTTTGACCGAAGCTCATTCCGCCCCATATGCGGCACACCAAGCGATACCAAGATGTACAAGGACTTGCATGAAACCTTCTGGAAGAGAAACATGAAGGGAAGTATCACCAAGTTCGTTGCCAAATGCCTAGTATGTCAGCAAATGAAAGCAGAGTATCAGCGATCGTCAGGGTTGCTGAATCCTTTAGAGATTCTAGAGTGGAAATGGGAAAAGATTTCTATGGATTTCTTAGTGGGTCTCCCCAGATTGGCAAGTAGGCATGACGCCATTTAGGTTATTATTGACCAACTCACAAAATCCACCCATTTCCTGCCAGTCCGTATGAGCCTCCACTTGAATCAGCTTGCTCAGATTTGTATCAAAGAAATTGTGCGACTTCATCGAGTTCTGGTATCTATCGTATCGGACAGATATCCGTGGTTTACTTCGAGATTTTGGAAGTCATTACAGACTGCGTGATGGACACTAAGCTGAAGTTCAACACAGCCTACCAACCCTAGATAGATGAACAGTCAGAAAGGACTATCCAGATATTGGAAGACATGCTGAGAGCATGTGTTTTGGATCCGAGTAGTAGTTGGGAAACTCATTTGCCGTTAGTCGAGTTTGCCTACAACAATAGTTTTCAGGCAACTATTGGCATGGCCCAATACGATGCTCTATATAGCCGACGATGCCGTTCACCAATTTGTTGGGATGAAGTCGGTGAGAGGAAGAAATTGGGGCCTGAGTTAGTCAAGAAGACAGTTCAGGCTATCGAAAAGATCAGGGCAAAGATTTAGGTTGCACAGGATCGACAGAAAAGTTACGCCGATCAAAAGAGGAAAAACATGGATTTCCAGGTCGGGGAGAAAGTATTTCTCAAAGTGGCGCCGATGAAGGGTATGCTTCGTTTTGGTAAGAAAGGAAAGCTGAGACCAAGGTACATCGGGTCGTTTGAGATATTGGAAAGAGTTGGAAATATAGCGTATTGCTTGGCATTGCCTCCAGAACTTTCGGTAGTACATGACGTATTCCAGGTATCCATGTTGAGGAAATATGTTCCTGACCTAGGTCATGTTGTAAATGTTCAGTCAGTTAAGGTACGAGAAGATCTGACTTATAATGAAGCTCCGGCAGCCATACTTGATAGAAAAGTACATATTTTAAGGAATCGAGAGATTTCGTTAATTAAGATCTAGTGGAGCGGCTGCAGTATCGAAGAGGCTATGTGGGAAAGAGAAGCAGATATACTGAAAATGTATCCAGAACTAACAGAACAAGAAAGCTAAATTTCGAGGACGAAATTAAATTAAGTGGTAATGGGTTGTAGCGACCGGAATTTTCATATTTTGAAATTATTATTTTAGAAGAATTTAAGCAAATCGCTACAACCCTAATCTATAATTTTTAATGTTGGTCACGATGAAGTTTTAAAGAATTCGCGTCGCTCGTCAAACTTCGTTTTAAAGAAGGATGTACGCTTATAATTAATTGAATTTTGTTTTCAAATGGTAAATTTGAGTTCAATTAATTATTATTTCCGCCCTTTAAGAAATTTCCCTCGTCCGTTCCAAAAATTCATAAGTACAAGAATTACTGTTTACAAAGCCCAAATTCTTGTTTATTTTAATTGAAGCAAATTTTAGAGCCTTACTTGAAGCCCAAATCATATTGAGCTTAGCCAAACAGGACTTGGGCCTCTTCTACCCCCACTTTGAACCCAGGTTGAATCCCCTCATATTTGGCTAACTGGATTATAACGTTGGCTCCAACTGCCTATCCTCCTTCCAGATATTCTGCAACCACTACTCCTTCAAATCTGATTCTTAGCAACGATCGTCCGAGATTGCAAGTATATCTATGTGACAATGAGACTTCATTCTAATCACCAGAAACAATTCCACTCTTAAGAGTACATTTCGACAAGAAAATTCAATTCAAAGAAGTTCACAATACACACTCTCAAGAATTCCTCAAATTTATCCTCAGTGACAGCACAGATTCTACTAAATTTCACACGTTTTACCTACATTGCAACCTTCAGCAATTAAGCACTAACCTTCAGAAAACTCTTTCTATAGACACACACATGGCATACTCACACATACAAACACATTCATAGAGTCTCATTTTCAGTGAGAAATCTATATAAAAGTATGCACGTATGCATACACGGATACACACCCACAAAACCACTGCTCGCCCCTGAATCAAACATCCAGCCGAGACCGCCCCAAAGAATCAGCGATCACACCACCACCGAACCACCCATGTTCTGCCAAACTTCCTCGAATCGACAATGCCAACCAGAAATCAAGAAGCCAAACTTCAACTCACCTTAGTCGAACATTGCCAGAAACTGAACCTCCATTGCACGTCCAGAGCCTCGAACTTGCGAACCAATTCCACCACTGCCTTTCTCGAACCCATGACCCCTTGTGTCATTTGAACCCCTCTGCGACCCCTCTGTCGCCATCTCGATTGCTTGACCCTCAAGCCACGGACGAACCTCAGCCCAAGCCCTAGCCGCGACTTCCTCACTCGAACCGACCTCCATTGGCGACCCCTTCGCGAACCATACCCCCACGAACCGCTGTCTCCATTTCTTTTTCGAACACCCTAATCCATGACTCTCGCGGACCCATGAACCCTTCATCTTTCGTTTCCCCTCTCAGTTGCACCCTCTCCGATTCACTAAGCTTCGAACCACCCTTGACCCAACCGCGTGCTCAAACCATCGTCACCGCGGGAACCTCTGGTTTCTGGCCGGAACCCTCTATTTCACGAACCCCAAACTCAGTCACGACCCACTGTCGCGATGCAGTCTCAGACCGAACCCCTTTCTGTGTTGCCTTTGAACCTCTCAGACCTCCCTCGCCATCGACCGAATGTTGACAACCAAGACCCCAGTCCGTCGCCCTTATCGCCCTCTTCAAACTCTCTGTTTCAGTTCCAATTTCGCGTAGATAAGGGAATTGGGATTTTAATTGGGAATCCTATTTGCTCCTCTAGTCCTCAAGTTTGACAATAGTCTTTACAGTCATTCTATTTGTATTATTATTTAATGGGTTCAAAAGCTTCCGTTTATTCACAAATCAGCCTCTGTAATTTATCCTTACTTGATTTCAGTCCTGAAAACTATTATTCTGTTCTTGTCCAGCCCCCAGTTTTAAAAGAGTTCTAGGTTGGTCGTAAAGTTTTGGTTTCATCTATTTTAGCCCCAATGTTTTTCAAACAAAAACCTTCTTCAGTCCCCTAAAGTTTGAAAATTTATATTGAGTCAAAAACTTTTTTCAAGAATTCTAATGTAGTTATTTATTTGCTAGATGAGTCGCGTGATTTGACTCACTAGTGCTGTCATAGCTCAAACTTGGAAAGGAAAGCAAAATTAAAGTAGATTTTCCTATTCAAAGTAATTTTCAAAGTTATGTGCGCACTTTTATGAAAAGTATGATGCAATGCTATACTATGTGATTATGCATGTGTTGTATGTGATTTATGGAAACATGAAAAGTATGCGCATAATTAGCTCACCTTAATCGGGAGCCCACAGATTTAGCTTGTCATTCTGAGGGGCTCACAGATATAGACAATTGGTTTGTATTAAGACAATCCCACAGACATAATTTACATGTGTACATGTGTTAATTGCCTAATATGTATTGCGTATTTTAAAGATAGTGTACGGGAATGTACTGAGTGTTTTTTCGAAACGCTTACCCTTTATTTCAAATATTTCAGGTTTTGGAGCTGGCAGGGACTTGATCAGTGATGGGAATTGAACAAAAGGAAATGGAATTAGTTGTTTTCTTTTATTGGAATTATTAGAAATTATTTAAGTACTATTTCAAAATTTAACAGTTATCTAAATTCTTGACAATCGCTTTATTGGGTATCGTATATGAAATACAATTATGTTTATTTTTAACATAAGGAAAAGAAAAATTTTCCACACTTGTTTATGTAAATGCTTAAGTTTTCCGTACTTTAAAATGAGATAGAATCGATTTAATAGCGTCTCCGGTGTTCAGAACTCGGGGCGTTACAGATGATTGCCGCCCAGGCAAAGGGGCCTATAGCTCAAACTGGTTATCGCGCCGTCCAGGGCGACCTATGGCCCAAATTGGTGTCTAAGCGTGTATGACTTGATATTATGTTTTTGAGATATGAGATACTTTCTTGGTGAAATTTACTTGTTTGTTAAATTTTTATTAAAGATCATTTTTTTATGACTTGCTTGGATAAATATGGTAGTGAAAAAGGTATTTTGTTAAAAAGTATAGAAGTTGAGCACTCACTGGGTATTATTGCTCATCAAATATTTCTTAAATGTTTTCCTTACAGGTAATAACTGAAATTTGAGCCACTTGGAAATCAACTTTATTCTAGAGACGAGCCTTTTGATAAGTTTAGCATGATCAACTAGAAATATGACAAGGAAACATATTTTGATATAGTTAAAGATATTTTGAAATGTTCTGCTTGCTTATGTATAATAATATGAAGAGAATGAGACTAGTATATTTTTGTGTGCATATCTTTATGTAAAGTTTGATATGTTATGATATGTATCCATTTGACTTGGTGTGATGTCGTCGTGGAGGGTCTTGAATTGTTATTTTGAGTATGAATTTGGGTAATCATTAGTTATACAGGGTGGTTTATTCATAAAATAGGGGTAAAGCTGCCAAAATTTTTCTAAGAAATATTAATAAGTCAACGAGCCTTGATGGTAGATTCTAGCTTCTAGTTAGAATTTATCATTGGCACACGTCACACTTCAAGTATGTTAGAGATACTAGGGTGAGACGTGTCAATTTAGTATCAAAGCAAGTTTTAGAGTCAAGATTTGCATTATTCTTGCATTTTGATTTTCTACATATTGTGAATATGTCTTAGGTGATCACGCCACAACAAGGAAGGGCTATTAGTTTACCAGATTTGTTGCATGAAACTCCAGCTATAGTTGGAAGAAGCAACATAGGAGAAGCTGATAGAGTAAAGGATTCAGTTCACCGGCATCGTGAACTTGTTAGGCATGTAAATGTGAATCAGGATGAGCCAAATGTCCTTATATGTTCCCACAATCTAGGTAAAGAATTTAGTATTGAAAGAGCAATAAAGCTAGGGGTGAAACCTTTCATGGGTACGACAGATCCCCCTCTGTTGCTGAGGTATGGATAGTAAAACTTCAGCGGATCTTTGATGTCATGGGCTATCCAAATGTTGTGAAATTACATCTAGCTATCTTTTTGCTGGAGAAAGGAGCATATGACTAGTGGCAGTCAATACTGTGCAAGTACCTAGATCGGTCTCTAGTCATCTGGAAGATGTTCGAACATGTTTTCTATGAAACATATTATCCCTTCATCTTTCTAGATCTCATGTAGAATGAATTCCTAAATCTGGTACAAGGCCCCATGGCTATTGTAGAGTATCAGAGGAAATTTATAGAGCTATTTAAGTAAGCAAAGGTCTTGATCCAAGATGAAGTTGTTAAATGCAAAAGATTTGAAAGAGGACTTCAAGAAGACATCAAAATAGCTATGACCATGTATGAATGGCAGAACTTTCGAAAACTAGTGGAAGTAGCCATCAGAGTGGAGAAAAACATCTCAGAGTGGTATTTACAAGAGCAATCCAAAGTTAGAGGTGACAATAGTCAGACCTGGTCTAGGACTATTGGAGGTAAATCATTAAAAACGGATAAAAGGTTCTACCCAGGTGTTTCTACTTCAGGCAACTTTAAGCAAAAATCTCTGAGTGGCTCAGCTTCTAGATTCAGTCAGAGTATGAAACAACAACCTTAGCTTCAAACCAACTACATGGATATTTTTCAGTACAATGAGACAACTCCAATGGAAATAGACGCCCTCAAAGTTAGATATGTGGAAAATTTCATTTCGGGGAATGCTTAAGAGGAACTGGATTATGTTACTATTGTAGGCAAGTGGGCATTTAAAGAGGGATTGTCCACTCCTTACTCAGAAGAGCGGCGCTACTCTAGTGATATCTTCTTAGCAAAGTCTTGGCAATGGGAAATCGAATTAGAGTTAAATAAGCATCATGGAGATGGTTCAGGCACCGAGAAGGGCACACAATCAAATGTTGATAGCAGCGCTAGTACTAAGCAGAGAGGGCAGCTAGGACATCTGAGGGCCCAAGCTAAGGTTTTTTCCATGACATAATAGGCATCACAAGAGTCTCCAGATTTTGTTATGGGTATGTTCTCCATTTTTGATAAAGACGTTTGTGTTTTAATTGACTTGGAGCTGCATATTCTTTTATTTCATCTACATTTTCTAAAAATGCGAATAAAAAACCTGATCCTTTAGATAGTTATTTAGTAATAACTACTCTAGTTAGAGATTTACTCTTAGCTAGTACAACATATCGAGAGTGTAGTATTAAAGTAAATGGCCAAGAGTTAAACGCTAATTTGGTTCCACTTCATATTTGGGATTTTGACATCATATTTAGCATGGATTTCTCAATTGCAAATCATGCCTCAATTGACTGTTTTCACAAAGAAGTAATATTTAGACAACTGGGAAATCCAGAAATTGTTTTCATAGGCCAACACAGGATTCTTCTTTCTTGTGTGATATCTACTATTACATCGGGAAGATTACTCATAAGGGATGTGAAACATATTTAGCTAATGTAGTTGACACAAGTACCAGTAAATTGAAACTCGAAAATATTCCTATGGTACGAGAATTTCCAGATGTGTTCCCAGATGAGCTTCCAAGCCTACCCCCAGATTGGGAGATCAAATTTACCATTGATGTGATTCCACGAACAGCACCTATGGCGCAGCAGCCGTATAGGTGTCTCCATTAGAGTTAAAAGAATTGAAAACCCAGCTACAATTAGGCCAAGTTCATCACCTTGAGGAGCACTAGTTTTATTTGTAAAAAAGAAGGATCGTACCTTATTGTTGTATATAGACTGTAGATAGCTCAGCTAAGTAACAATCGGAAATTAATATCCTTTACCATGTATTGATGAGCTATTTGAGCAACTTAGAGGAGTAGCATTATTTTTGAAAATTGATTTACAATTAGGGCATCATCAACTCAAGATTAAGGAAGCTGATATGCCCAAAACTGCTTTTAGAACTTGGTACGACCATTATGAATTTCTAGTAATGCCCTTTGGATTGACTAATGCTCCAACTGCATTTATGGACATGATGAACATGGTATTCCACCCATATCTAGATAAATTTGTTATTGTGTTTATTGATGACATTTTGGTGTATTCTCGGAATAAGGATGAATACGCGGATCATCTCAGAATTGTGCTAC
Source organism: Nyctanthes arbor-tristis (assembly GCA_963692815.1). NCBI lineage: Eukaryota > Viridiplantae > Streptophyta > Magnoliopsida > Lamiales > Oleaceae > Nyctanthes > Nyctanthes arbor-tristis. Next base: position 76,492 of record CAVNYN010221652.1, read on the forward strand.
AGACTCTTTGTGACAAGAAGCTTTATGCCAAATTCAGCAAGTGCGAGTTCTAGCTTGATAAAATTATATTTTTAGGCCATGTGGTTTCAGCACAATGTATTTATGTTGACCCTCAAAAAATAGAAGTAATTGTTAAACATGAAAGATCTACAAATGTGGCAGAAGTAAGGAGTTTCCTTGGTTTAGCAAGATACTACTCATTGCTTTGTAAAAGGATTTTCTAAGATTGCCTTGCCTCTGACTAGTTTAACAATAAAGAATGCTCAATTTTAGTGGACTGAAATTGTGAAAAGAGCTTCCAAGAGCTAAAACAAAGGTTAGTCTAAGCCCCTGTATTGGCACTTCCAACGCCAGGTGAAGAATTTGTGATTTATAGCAACGCTTCATGACAAGGTCTCAGTTGTGTTTTAATGTAAAATGGTAAGGTTATAGCACATGCTTCTCGCCAATTGAAGAAACATGAATTGAATTATCCAACACATGATCTTGAACTAGTAGCAATTGTATTTGTGTTGAAAATTTGGAGGCACTTTTTGTATGGCGAAAAATGTAAGATCTTTACTGATAATAAAAGTTTAAAGTATATCTTTGACTAGAAAGAATTACACTTGAGGCAAAGAAGATGGCTGGAGCTGATAAAAGATTATGATTGCACGATTAATTACCATCTTGGAAGGGCTAATGTAGTAGCAGATGCTCTTAGCAGGAAGATTTCTACTGCGACAACCTAATCTAATGTAGCTTGTGCTGCTTTAATTGGTGAGTTGCAAGCCTCAAGAGCTCAGCTATCTGTCACCAATTCAGGAGCATTATTGGCTAGCTTTCAGGTGAGGCCTATTCTAATTGACAAAGTAAAGGAAGCTAGACTCAAGATTCACTCCTAAACAAATTAAAAGAAGAAGTTACGAAGGGTGCACGTATAGATTTTTGGATAAGAGATGATATGACGCTAGCTATGGAAAACAAGTTATGTGTTCTTGATAATCCAGATTTTAAAAAGGAAATTTTAAAAGAGGCACATAACTCAGCTTATGCCATGCATCCTAGTAGCACGAAGATGTATCATACTTTGAAAGAACATTATTGGCAGCACATGAATGAAGAACGAAATAGCTAAATATGTATCCAGATGCCTCATTTGCTAGTAGGTAAAGCCAGATCATTAGAAAACAGTTGAAATCCTACATAATTTACCAATACCTGAGTGGAAATGGGAGCATGTTACTATGGATTTTCTTTTTGGACTTCCTCGCACTTAGAATGGCCATGATGGAATTTGGGTTATTATAGATAGATTAACAAAAACTGCCAGATTTTTGCCTATCAAAGCTACTGATGCCTTAGATAAATTAGCAAGGCTATATGCTGATGAAATAGTAAATTTATATGGAGCTCCAGTAATGATTATCTCATATAGAGATCCTCTCTTTACTTCTAAATGTAGCGACAGGAAAATTTAAGAATAAAATTTTATAAAAAACGCATTGCTATAATCTCGCCTATTTCAAAGAACGATCTTAGTGCCCGTCTAGTTATAAACATATTTTAATTTCAAATATTACATTAAGTCCAAAATGTCTATTATATTAAAAAAATTTAGCCTTCCCCAAATATCAATTCATTTTTCCCGCCTAATAAGTTCACATCTTCGACTATACGCCTTCTACCAGTCAACACACGTTTCTGTTCTGTAGGTTCACACCCCGTTGCTCTTCTCACTTCTATCATTCTGAGCCCTAATTCTGATGGTCGTTTGAGCTCGTGAATTCAAAGAACTCCTCGCAAATTGAAAATCTTTCTCTAATTTCTTACTGGGAATACGTCCTCACGTCATTAACCTTATCTTATCTGATCAAATGTTCTCTGAATCATTAGAACAAATTTTCTCAGAGGTTACATGGCGGAGTACGACTTTATTTCGGGTAAGCGCGATACGCTGTAAGAATATTTTTCAATCTTCCTTATCTTTAATCTTATATCAAGTCGTAATCAATTTCAAAATGGTTTGTTTTTCATATTTTCTTTTTTAATTTTTCCCTCTTTAATTTTCAATTAGGTTTTCCAATTTCACCTCTTCTTTATGTTATGCGTGTGTCTGTGTGTGTGTGTATATATATAGATAAAGATTTGTTTTAATCGTGTGTTCTGCTTTTAAATTTGGTTCATAATTTTTTTGGTCCTTCAATTGTGAAAATCATTTTACCGACACTATCTGCCATATTTTGTTTTGAGTTTCTAATTTTTCCCTCTTTAATTTTCAATTAGGTTTTCCTGAATTTCACCTCTTCTTTATATTATGTGTGTGTATAATATATAAAGATTTGTTTTACTCGTGTGTTCTGCTTTCGATTTTGGTTAATAATTTTTTTGGTCCTCCAATTGTGAAAATCCCTTTTACCGACACTCTCTGCCATATTTGTTTTGAGTTTCATGGGTGCGAACTGAGAGCTGTATTGAATACATTTTAGTTGATCAGGATGTTAGTGGACCGATTACTAATTCATGCAAACCGATAGCTTTTACCTCTATGTTCCACTCATTTATGCCAGATATTGTGTTCACGGCTTCTCATTATATTCATCAAACACCATGCTTGACATAATGTAATTTTGTAATTTTCAGCGTAATTCATTGAATCAAAGAACAAATGGAATTATATAATTTTTGCCTGTGCCTTATTGTTTTCCCGGTTCTCCTTTTATGTTAGAAAAATAAACACACTAGCCATTGTCAATTTCATAGACTTCTATGATTGAGAATGCAAAAGCCACTATAACAAACATAAAGGGGATGGATGGGAACTAGCTAATTCAATTACTATCTATCAAAAGAATAAAAATTGCATACAACACCCAACAAGACGTATCCCATTCTCAGGAGTAGAGACCATTTTCAGTGAATGGAATTTATTTGGACACTCAAAAATGACTTCAAGCATTCAACGAAAAAGTAGAAGCAACATGGTATGTTTATCGCTTAGTTAGTTGCACATGCATTAAGTAAACTTTGCTGGTTTGCTAAACAATTGGAATAACTTCACAACTGAAACACATTCAAATTGATTGAAGAACATAAATTGTCTGGCAAGAGACATTTCGAATCCTCACACTCTTCACTTTCAATTTCATTCTTTTTTTCCGTTAATTGGGGATCTCAATCTACTGCCCTTATCTGAACCTTACTCACTATTTTTTGTAAACATGTTGGTGGAATCCAACATGTTAGACCACAGAAAAGAGTTAGTCAAGAGAATGGCTAAATTTTTTCATATTTTTTGAAGTTATTTGTAAATCTCTCTCTCTCTCTCTCTCTCTCTCTCTCTCTCCCCCTTCCTCCCTCTCTTTCCCTCCCTTCGTTTTTGCCAGAAACATGGGTAAATGCTGCAAGTTATCTGTAAAGGTCACTCAATATGGAGAAGTCCTAATAGGGCAATTAGTTATATATTAATAGGTTTGTGTTGAAGTGTTTATGTACGAAATTGTCGTCTATATAATCTAATTTCTCTCTTTTTTTATTTGGCACATTTGTTTTGCAGTACACTAAATTGTTGATAGAGGTGCTTCAGAAAAACAGTATAAATAGCTTTACCTCAAAATTGCTTCTCTGCAAAATTTGATTTAATTCATCTTCTCTGATTCTTGCTACATATTGTTCATTTAGTGATAGCCATCATTCGAGTAGACTTTATAGGAAGAGAAGTTGCAGAGTGCTAGGTTAAATGAAGCATAGATTCCTAGATTAAGAGATAGCAGCTTTATGGTTGGTTCATAATTAATCTTCTTTAGATGTTGTTGTTAGTCAATTAAAGTATATATTCCTGAAGCATAGTGATTTTCTCTCAACAATTCATTTATTGATTTTCTTTTTCTCTTTTTGGTTTTCTTGAATACTTTACATTAATGAAAATACAGAACTTTGAGCAAACAATAAATTTAGGAAGGCATAAAATGGGTTTTGTTCCAGTATACTTTGTACAGGTGAGTATCAATATATTGATGTGATTATAGCCAGTGAGAGGTTGAAAATTGATATTGATTTCTATTCAGAGTTTGAAATTGTTCCGTCAACAAGCAATTGCAAGGAAAATTTTCACTTTCCTTGCAATATTTGCTAATTGGACTAATTTGAGCAGGTAAATCTGTCTAATTTCTACATATTCTTATCTTTTGATGTTTTACTTCATGAATGATCTCTTAGCTATTGGGGGATTCAAGCAGTAATGGATCAACAGAATACCTACTGCAAGTTCTCTGAGCTCATGTGTGTTCTCTTTCCTTTTCACCTTTTTTTTTTGTTCTGTTTTTGCTTTTCATAACTATATTAATTAGCCGAATATATCTTGTTTAGATAGATATACTTAGATGTATTGTTCTTATCTTCTTCATCGAGCCTTTCCCGTTAGCAAGTACTATTTTGTTCTCTTCAAATTTTGTTCCCATATAGCTTATGGGAAGTACGGTTCATTTAGATATGTATGCCTATTATTGGGTTCAGGTTTTCCAATAATGGTTTTAATTCTTTTGTTTAAAACTTTTTAATTAAAGGGAATGAAGAACTTTTCTTGATTTGAAATTTTAAGCTTTGTCTTTGTTGTATATAATCTTAGTAGAAGTAAGCTCTGTATATAAGTTATGCTTTGATGATGAAAATGGAAAATTTCTAATATAACATTTTCAATTTCATATTGTAGTTATATTTTTTGGCACTCCATTCAAATTAGCATCATTCTCATATAGTGAAGGGACATACTTTTTTCTTTTCTTGAATGATTATAAATTTATAATATCATATAAAACATGTATAAATAGGCAAAAGCAAGAAGCCTGAAATCTAGGAATTACTGAACCACATATACTTAATCAGAAGTGTAGAAAAATATAATTTGTTTGTCTCATAAAGTGACACCGAGCACAACTGGTGTATTTTTCACGCTTGATCATAAACAATGGCTTGAACATCTAACAATCAGAATTCCAGTTATGTTTAGTATATACGTCTATGATTGTGATCATAATAATCATAATCCCAGAAATTGTTTTATTTTTTATTTTCTTTTTTAGAATTATATCTTGCAACCCTTGTTGGATTCTGTTGCGTCTTTAAATCGGAGTTTCTGTATTCAAACTACTTTAACGTGAGAATTACTCTTATGGGCAGTGAGAATACAATTAAAATTTTTTGAACGATATTTTAAGCACTAACGAAAGGTAATTTTGCCTTGTATCTCGTCGTGATGGCATTGAACTTTGGTGACAAACCTATTGAGAAGTTGAAGCGTGATATCATTTGCATTGACCAGCATGGATTCAGTCAACAAAAAAAAAGGAAAAAAAAAAAAAAAGAAACTTCAAGAAAAGGGGTAACGGGATGCTTAGTTGGGGTAAGTAGTGTACTATTGTTCTTTTTGTCATTCTATGACAGACATGCCTAAATTTTGATATAGAGGGATGGAAAATATAATTCTGACTTTGTAGGCAGAATTTTTCCCGTACCTAGAACTATTAATGTAATATTAATTTGTAAATGTATTTTATAAATAAAAAAGTTCAATGTATTATTTTATATTTCACTATTCATGAATAATTACCGGTGGTATTATTAATGGTTATTACAAGTCGGATTACCTTTTTTTTAACAGAGGTTGTGTCTGGAAGTATTAGAGCTTCAAAGTAAAAAAGTGAAGATACTTCACAAAAAGGCTCAATCGTCCATGAACATAATTGATATATACGCATCTATAACTATACGACAAATGAAGGTTTTTGTTTTGTTCCAATGTAACTTTAGTTTGTCAATAATTTTTCAACTTTTTATTTTCAATAATTTTATGAGTTTTTGTCATCAATGAATCCTGCGCTTTTACTCTATTTTTTAAAATCTCTATGATTTTTACAGGTTATTTTTAATAATTTCAGAATTGGGTATTTGAAATTTTATGGTTAATTGTTAGTTGACTCACAATTACTTAAAAGTTATGCAATTGGCAATAGTTAAATTAAATGGAAAATTAGGAGATTAACTGTTGATAGTTTTATGCCGGTGACTTTGTATAAATCGATGCAATTAGTACGAATATTATTGCTTAGATTACTTTGAATCATCTTCTCATGTAACACACGGGTAAGATTTCCGGTGTACACACAATTATTATATTTAACTTATTTATTTTGACAATTTTTTTTTTATATTTATGTTATGTAATGAGCTATTTTCTATATGAGGAATTTTTGGAAGTACCTTGCCCATGCAAAACCCGTGTGGTGAGGTACTAGTAATTCTATTATTTTAATTAATAATCTATTTTAATTAAAATAAATCAAATTCTATTACTCTTCCACTCCAATTGAACACGTTTTCGGGAATATATTTATAATCCACAAAGAAAATCCAATTTTTTATTATACTCCCACCCAACATATAACGTGTTCCACTCAAATTTCACCCAAATAGGAATTCAACTCCTGATAACCTATTAAATCAATTTTTTTAATCATATACAAACTCAACTCCTATCCTTGTCAACTCCAACTAACATTGCAAACCGCGGTTCGTCTATGGTGCCCTTTAGACACCATTTATGGTGTTTGAAGGGGTATGTGACGGCCTCTTATTAGATAAACCCACAACACATCTAATAGGGGGTCGTCGCGTACCACTTCAGACACCATAAGATAGTGTGCTTAAGACACCATAAAACATCCCCCGCAAATGAAACTTTTTTATACACTAGGATTCCCATCTCCCAGCTAAACAAGAAATTCTTGGGGTCCAACAGCATATACTTTTCCCTGTCAGTTTTACAAGATCCACGCAACATTCTAGACAAAGTTCATGAACCAGTCAGAATGTTCAAGCACTGGGTTATTGCTCTGTTTAAATTCCCTTAATCATACACATGTCCACTGGTTGATTCTTGTTTTTACCCAACAGATAGATGCATCCACCTCCGTACATACACTACATACACATATACACTGCCCCGTCAATTCTCTGCATCGTCAGGGGTAGCGCTCGCTACCGCCACGCTGGAAAATTCCACGCCACCTGCCATCGCTTTCACGCACCCAAATTCCACCAAACATAGATAGATACATGTTCCTCCATTCTCGGTTAGATCGGAAGAGCACGTGAAAATTTATATCAACCACCAATTCTCTATGTAGAAACTGAAATAGGAGAAAGAAGTTAGGCCGGTTTGTCCTCTCACCATAAGTTGCTGGGTTTCCGTATTCCATCGTGTCATTGTTGCACCCAAAGCCTCTTTACTCTCTGATCTGTGTCTGTCGATTTGGGGGTGAGTGGTGCAAGAATCGGGGTTTTGATTAGGTTAATCAGCAAGCCCACGCGCAGAACATCCTTCGCCGGAAATTTTACCGGCGTCCCCTATAGATTTTCCGTCACAACCACCCACCGTACTGCCCCGTCGATTTCTCTGTTGTTGGTTTCTAAGTCCCAGTTTCGGCCGTTTGGGAATTGGGACAAGAATTGTAGATATTTTATTAAATTGATTTTGCGCTTAGATCCCTAAGTTTCAGAGACTCACTAGCCAGTCCCTTAATTTTTCAAAGTCACCGATTAGGCACCAATATTCTCAGTTTATTTAATTTGGGTTTTCAACTTTCTGATTTCAAAGATTCCACCCTGAAGTTTGGCATGCACCTATTTTAGTCATAGCCCTAAACTATTTCAGAGTATCAATTGAGTCTTAAGTTCTAAGATTATTTTATTTCTTAAGAATTATTTCTTTTCCATAAAGGATTATTTCTTAAGTTCTAAGATAATTTATTTCTTTTGACTAGACCAGGCGTGAAAATCCATAAGCAAGTAAGATTTTTATAAATGTTGCTCAGCTCATAAAGTTTAAGGTAGTTTTATTTTTCTAGAAAAAGTTATTTGCAAAATATGCACAAAATTAATTGATCTATGCTATCAGCATACATGTGATGAATATGTGATTTATGTGTTCGTTATATGCATGAGCTTATTTGCTTTATGCTTAAGGCGAGACGAGACGAGACTATGTATTATATGCATGTATTACTTTATTACTACGCACGCTAGTATTTACTTGCTTTATAGCATGAGACGAGAGTTGGAAACCTGCGTTTATTATATGATACTTGTTTTCGAATAAAGAGTCTTTTTGAGATATTCACATAGTTACATGTTTATATGTGTATTTATGATATAAGTTAATTAATTTGCACCGAGACTACTGAGTATTTCTATGAAATACTCACCTTTTCAAATTAAAACATTTTGCGTGTTCAGAGTCGGAGGAGATGTGCTGAGCAGTGGTGGCATTGAGCTAAGTTGGAATCATTTTCAAACGATTTAAACATTATTTTCCTTGTTCATGAATATGTTAAATTCCCTATGTCTTGACATTGATAAGCTTTCATGATATTATTTCCAAGATTATGAAATTTACTTTTCCATATATTTTGTCTACTTTGGTATTTATTTATAAGTAAGGAAATATTGTTAGCGTTTGGATACTTAGAATCTGGGCGTTAGAGTTTGGTATTGGAGCAAAGGTTTATGTTTATGTAGAGTTGCAACATTTAAAAAAAAAAAAGATATTTACTGAAATAAAGTCAAAAATTTTCATAGATTACCATTGTCACTACTTCTTCCGCTGACTCTGAAGGCAAACGAAAGATTTATTAGTTTGAGATAATTATTTATTATGAAAGTTTATGTCAAACACATATTATTTATGAGACTTTATAAGACAGATATTTAATAAAGAAGAATTGTATTCGACTTTATGAAAGAATTGAGTTTAAGCATAATTGGGTATAATATGTAATTATTTTAAGTGAGAAAGATTTGATGATTTGAATCTTAAAGTCCTCGAAATTAGCTTAAATCGACAAAATAGTAATACATAGCTGGACTTTGCATAAATGGTACTTTCAAATATGGCACCCATGATGAGAGGTTGGATGAAAAAGTTTAGGGCAAGGACTGATATGATCTTCTATAGGTACCTGTCATATAGGTTTGAGCCTGAGTTACTGTATAGGATCATATACTTGGCTACAACATGGCATGTCATGAAGTAGGACTACTTGGATGTCACTGAATATGATAGAAAGTTTGAAGAGATGTCTCGGTATGCCCCACACTTGGTGAGCATAGAAGCCATGAAAGCTCAGAGGTTTGAGAGAGGCCTACGCCCAGATATTGGCTAGATTGTCTGCTCTCACTCATTACTCACTTATGGGTAGGTGGTGAAGATGGCTCAGAAAATAGCATATTTCGGGGCATAATATGATGGTCCCAGGAGTAAGAGCAATCAACAAAATCAAGGAAAGAGGAAGTGGCAAGTGCCGTATAGGAACTAGACATCTAATAAGAACTAAAACACAAGGTCGACTGGTGGACAGACTGCTAACTCAATTCTACCATGCCTTAACTATAAGAAACTGCATAGGAGAGAGTGCTTTTGGGGCAAGTGAGTGTGCTATAGGTGTAGTCAGCCGGGCCATTTTTGATCTGATTGCCCAAACGCTCCTGCTCAGAACACTAACCAAAAGAGGGGCACACAATAGGCTAACAAAGGAAAGGCTTGAGTTTTCTTCATGACGTACGAGGATGCCATCAATGGTGCTGACGTGATTGCAGGTATACTAATTATTTATGTTATTCTTGTACATGTCTTAGATCGGAATGTCTGTGATATGTAGTTCCTTGATAATATAATGTTATATCATGATAGGTATACTGTTTGTTTCTAGTATTCCTATTTATATCCTGATAGATTCAGGTGCCACACATTCTTTTATAGCTACCTCATACCTAGCTAGGCTGAAATTAGTAGGAAAGAGAACGGGTAGTTCACTTGAGGTTAGCCTTCCTTCAGGGGGAACTATCAAGACCAGTGAGATAGCTAAGGCAGCAGTACCAATTGATTTTGACAGACAAATATGAAAGCAGATCTAAATATAATCGAGATGAAGGATTTTGATGTAATATTGGGTATGGATTGGTTAAGTAATAACAGCGCTACCATCATGTGCCATGAAAAGAAGGTAGTATTCCAGAAAAATAGAGAAGAGACATTTAGGTTCTATGGATCAAAGCTCAGAGCACTTCCCTTCCTCATATCAGCCACGCAAGCAAAGAAGCTTTTGGCAAAAGGCAGTTGCCAAGGATATTTAGTTAGCCTTCAGGGTGAACTAAAATAGAAATCACTTTAGACAGTGTAGTGGTTTGTGAATATGTTGATGTTTTCCCAAGAGATTTACCAGGTATTCTACTCGATAGGCAGGTGAAATTCACCATAGATCTAGTACCTAGTGCAGCATCAATGTCTAAAGCTCTATATTGTATGGCACCTAAGGAGTTATAGGAATTAAAAGTTTAATTGGAGGAGTTATTGGAGAAGGGTTTCATCAGACCGTGTGTGTCTCCTTGGAGAGTGCCTGTTCTATTTATTAAAAAGAAATATGGCAGTATAAGAATGTGCATCGACTGTCGAGAACTCAATAAGCTGACAATAAGAATAAGTATCATCTTCCCAAGATTGAAGACTTAATCGACCAACTGAAAGTTGTTGCAGTATTCTCGAAAATCGATCTCAGATCTAGATATCATCAGCTGAAGATCAAGCCAGTTGACATACCTAAGATGGCATTTAGGACCTGATATGGACACTAAGAATTCACAGTGATGCCATTTGGTCTTATGAACTCTCATGCAGTGTTCATGGATTTGATGAATCGAGTTTCCCACCAGTATCTGGATAAATTCGTCATCGTCTTTATTGATTACATACTGGTTTACTCGAGGGAACCAAAACAGCATGAGGAGCATTTGAGGATTGTGCTGGGCACTTTGAGAGCAGAGGAGTTGTACGCCAAATTTAAGAAATGTGTATTTTGGCTTGAAAGGCTCAGATTTTTAGGTCATGTCATAATAGCGAGAGGTATCGAGGTTGATCCTTCTAAAGTTGAGGCTGTGACGCATTGCCCGACACCTGCGAATACTGGAGATGTGAGAAGCTTTCTAGGGTTGGCTAGCTACTACCAACTATTCATCAAGAGATTTTCCAAGATCTCAGGTTCTATGACTCAGTTGACCTAAAAGGGTGTTAAGTTTCAGTGGACAGACCAGTGTGAACAGAGTTTCCAGGAATTGAAAAAGAGGTTAGTGTGGGCCCAGTGTTGACTATTCCTTATGGTACTGAAGGATTTGTCATCTATATCGACACATCCAAACACCATTTAGGATGTGTACTAATGCAGCATGGAAAGATGGTAGCTTATGCTTAGAAATAGTTGAAAACACATGAGTAGAACTTCCAACCCATGGCTTGGAGCTTGCAGTAGTAGTACATACTCTAAAAATATAGCACTATCTGTACGGGGGCAAATGTGAGATTCACACTGATAAAAAAAGATTGAACTACTTCTTTACCTAAAAAGAGTTGAACATGAGACAACGATGATTGCTAGAGTTGGTAAAGGATTATGATTGCACTATCCTTTACCATCCAAGAAGAGCTAATGTTGTTGCAGATGCATTGAGCAGAAAGAATGCTGGGCAATTATCAGCTTTGGGTACCCTTCAGGATCAATTGATTCGGGATATTCAAAATTTAAGAATTGACTTGTGAAGCCCATCAATCCAAAAGTTTGGTGGATTCGCAAACTTAATCGTTAAACCAGACCTACGAGATTGGATTGTAGCAGCCCAGAAAAATGACAAATACCTAGAAAATATCAGGTCTGGAGTAGGGACCTCTCGGCAACCAGGATTTGAGATTGCCTCAGACTCTGCACTTATATTTATGAGTCGACTCTGTGTTCCAAACAACGAGCAAATCAGGAATGAAATCCTTATAACGCTCTTCCGATCTCTTGACCACTTACGCAGCACATCCAGGTGGGACAAAATTATATCACGATTTGCGTGGTTCCTTCTGGTGGAGGAACATGAAGGGAAGTATTGCAAAATTTGTCTCACGTTACATGGTTTGTTAGCAAGTTAAAGCTAAGCATCAAAGACCTTCAGGCCTATTAAATCCATCAGACATACCTGAGTGGAAATGAGAAAAGATAACGATAGATTTTGTAGTGGGCTTCCAAGAAGAATCAAAGGTCATGATGCTATTTGGGTTATCATTGACCGACTGTCCGAAACTGCTCGTTTTTTACCACTTTGGATGACCTTCAGTATAGATCAATTGGCACAATTGTCCAAGTAGTGAATTACTCGGATATTGAAGTTCAGAAAGAGTTGTCCTATGAGGATATGCATATTGGAAAAGAAAGCCCATATCTTGAGAAGCCGAAGGGTACCATTAGTCAAAATTCAGTGGGGTAGACAGAGAAGTAGTGAGGTCACTTGGGAGAAGGATGAGGAAATTCGAAACAAGTACCCTGACCTCATAGATCAATTAAATCAAATTTCGAGGACGAAATTTATTTTAAAGTGGTAAGGCTGTAGCGACTGGAAAATTTAAGAATAAAATTTAATAGAAAACATGTCGCTATAATCTTGCCTATTTTAAATAACGATCCTGGTCCCCGTCTAGTCATAAAAATATTTTAATTTCAAATATTACATTAAGTCCAAAATAATTCTATTATTTTAATTAATTATCTATTTTAATCAAAATAAATCAAATTCTATTACAATTCCACTCCAATTGGACACGTTTTCAGGAATATATTTCTAATCCACAAAGAAAATCCAATTTTTTATTATACTCCCACCAACATATACCAACATATAACGTGTTCCATTCAAGTTTCACCCAAATAGGAATCAAACTCCTTATAGCCTATTAATTTTTTTTTTTTTTTTGATCATATACAAACTCAACTCCGATCCGTGTCAACTTCAACCACCACTGCCAATAAAACTCTTTTGTACACTAGGATTCCCATCTCCCAGTTAGACTAGAAATTCTTGGGTCCAACACTCTATACTTTTCCCGTCAGTTACACAAGATCCACGCAACATTCTACACAAAGTTCACAAACTAGTCAGTTCGTTCAAGCACTGGGTTATTTCTCTGTTTAATTTCCCTTAATCATACACATGTCCACTGCTGATTCTTGTTTTTTACCCAACAGATAGATGCACCCACCTCCGTACATACACTACATATACATATACACTACCCCGTCAGTTCTCTGCATCATCACCGGTAGCGTTCGTTGCCGCCACGCTGGAAAATTCCACACCACCCGCCATCACTTTCACGCATCTAAATTCCACCAAACATAGATAGATACATGTTCCTCCATTCTCAGTTTACACACACATATGAAAAAAGTTTAATTGGCAGTTTACACACACATACATGTTCCCCGTCAATTCTCATGTGTGATACATGTTCCTCCATGTAGAACCGAAATAGGAGAAAAACGTTAGGCCGGTTTGTGCTCTCACGGTGAGTCACCGGGTTTTCGTATTCTGTCATGTCAATGTTGCACTCAAAGCCTCTTCACTTTCTGAGGGTCTGTTGATTTGGGAGGTGTGGTGCAAGAATCGGGGTTTTGATTTGGTTAATCAGCACGCCCACGCATAGAACATCCTTCACTGGAACTTTTATCGGCGTCTCTTATCGATTTTCCGTCACAAGCACCCACCGTAGTGCCCCTGTTGAGTTCTCTATTGTTGGTTTCTAAATCCCAGTTTCTGCTGTTTGGGAATTGGGTCAAGAATTGGTGATATTTTATTCAATTGATTTTGCCTTTAGATCCCCAAGTTTCAGAGACTCACAAGTCAGTACCTCAATTTTTCAAAGTCACCGATTGGGCACTAATATTCTCAGTTTATTTAATTTAGGTTTTCAACTTTCTGTTTTCAAAGTTTCCCCTGAAGTTTAGAATCCACCTATTTTGGTCTTAGCCTTAAACTACTTCAGAGTATCAATTGAGTCCCTAAAATCTATATTTCTTTTCCATAAAGGATTATTTCTTAAGTACTGCGATCATTTATTTCTTTTGACTAGATGAAGCGTGAAGATTTATAAGCAAGTAAGATTTTTACAAATGTTACCCAGCTCAGAAAGTTTAAGGTAGTCTCATTTTTCTAGAAAAAGTTATTTTCAAAATATGCGCAAAATTAATTAATCTATGTTATCAGTATGCATATGAATATGTGATTTATGTGTTTATTATATGCATGAACTTATTTGCTTTAAGATCGGAAGAGCGTCGTGAGACGAGACGAGATTATTTATTAGATGCGTGCATTACTTAATTACTATGCGCGCTAGTATTTACTGGCTTTATAGCATGAAACGAGAGTCAGAAACTTGTGTTTACTATACGATGCTTGTTTTCGAATAAAGAATCATTTTGAGATATTCATATAGTTGCATATTTATATGTGTATTTGTAGTATAAGTTAATTAATTTGTACTGAGACTACTGAGTATTTCTATGAAATACTCACCTTTTTAAATTAAAACATTTTACAGATTAAGATTTAGTGGAGATGCTGAGCAGTGGTGGCATTGAGCTAATTTGGAATCATTTTGAAACGATTTAAACATTACTTTCCTTGTTCATGAATATATTAAATTCCATATTTCTTGACATTGATAAGTATTCGTGATATTATTTCCAAGATTATGAAATTTACTTTTCCGCATGTTTTGTCCACTTTGGTGTTTACTTAAAAAGTATAGAAATATTGTTAGCTTTCCAGGTACTTAGAACCCGGGCGTTACATTTGCCGAGCTTGCAAAAGGCAGTGGGCACTAAATTGAATTTTAGTACGGCCTTTCACCCGTAAACAGATGGCCAGTTAAAGAGGACTATTCAAACATTAGAGGATATGCTATGAGCATGTGTTCTCCAATTCGAAGGAAATTGGGATATTATTTACCTTTGATGGAGTTTGCGTTTAATAACACTTGCCATTCTAGTATTGAGATGGCTTCATATGAAGCACTGTATGGCAGGAAGTGTACAACAATGTGTTGGGATAAAGTGGGAGAAAGGAAATTATTAGGCCCAGAATATGTTCAGATCACTCTAGAGAAAGTGAAGCTAATTAAAGAAAAGTTAAAGGCAGCTCAAGATAGACAAAGGAGTTATGCGGATAAAATAAGAAGAGATCTTGAATTCCAGACTGGAGATAAAGTTTTCCTATGTTTATCACCATGGAAAGGTGTTCTAAGATTTGAGAAAAGAGGTAAATTAAGCTCGAGATATATTGGACCATATTAAATAATCTAGTGAGTGGGTCCAATTGCCTATCTGTAGGATTTACCTTTTGAACTAGCTCGAATCCATGACATTTTCTATATTTCTATGCTTCGCAAGTATATCTCAGACCCTTCCCTTGTATTAAGATCACAACCGATTGGGAGATCGGAAGATTTATCTTATGAGGAGCAGCCAGTTGAGATATTAGATAGAAAAGAGCAAACATTACGTAATAAGACGATTCCCATAATAAAAGTCCTTTGGAGGAACCATGTCATTGAGGAAGCAACATGGGAAAGTGAAGAACAAATGTGATCCCAATATCCTCATCTCTTTAGATCTTAGCTAATTGAATTTCGAGGATGAAATTCTTTTGAAAGGGGGTAAGTACTGTGACATCTCAATTTTCCTTATATTTTCGTTCCACATGATAGATTGAAAATATGATGACCAAATTAAATATGAACACAAGATTAAGGGCTAAGATGGAAAAAAGAATTAAAAAATTGACACAAATCCAAGTCTGTTGGTTGGTAACTGACTTGAGTCATTTACATCTATATATATATATTATAAAAAAAAGGAAAAGAAGAAAGCAAAGAAACTCAAAACAAGTTTGTAAAAGTTGAGGGGAAAAAAAGAGAGAGAAAACCTAGAAAATCTCAGGAAAGGAGAAGAACAATACAAGAATCATATACAAGTGCTATTTGTTTTTTATATTTGATTATACAAGTTATGGTGTAATTTTCATTTAGGGTTTATGGGAATTCTTATGAAATTAATACTAAAACCATAGCATAAGTTGTTTTCTATAAGCTCAGGGGTAGAAATTTTAGTTTAGTTATGGGCTACACTAAAAATTTGGTGCATTTATATATGTATCAATTAGTGTGGAAATTTTGCTTAAAGGGTAAGAATTATTGTTATTTTTTAGTGACATTTGAGGGTTTAGTATGGGATACTATGACCATTTGCAAAAATTAAGTAAAGTCTAGAATAAATGCAAGGAAGAAACAACCTAATGATCTTCAATAGAAATGTACGAAGTTTGTTTAAAGGCGAAGAGTTATTGTTATGTTTAGTAGGAATTTAAGGTTTTAATATGAGACATTATTACAATTTCTAAGATGAAATGAAGTCTAGAATAATTATATGAAAGTGACAGCTATATATGTCTAATTGAAAAATGAAGAAATCTTGGAAAGTTAATGCAATAGAGAATTTGTAATTCAAAAGGAAATTTCATGTTAATAACATTAGTTGAACTAGGACAATTTCAACTAGTAAGTAAATTAGAAAGAAAATAAATAGGAATGAGAAAAGAGAAGTAAAGAAATTGAGTTATGTGTGAAATAGGATGGTTTATTACTGATTATATTATCAACTTTTGTTACAAGGGACGCCTGGAAATCGGAAAAGCCTATCAACCGAACTAAATCATATATATAGCCCGTGAGTGGAAATTTTCTCTAATCTCTTGGAAATGAAGTTTATTTTATTTTATTTTTTGATTTTATATGATGTTGTGAGATTTATGGTAAAATGCTTTTACGGATTTCTTTGAAAAATTCTTCTTTCATTCGAGAAGTTTATGAAGTTGAGAATGTGATGTTTAAGAATTTCAAAGATCGGAAGAGCGTCTATTAGAAATTCAATTGATGAATGATTCAAAAATTTCCCCAAGTTGTATCCCATGTTATGAATATACTTCCTACGGGTGAATGGGTCTATGACTGAAGCTGACAAGATGGTTGCCTCCTAGGCAAAGGGGCCTATGGCTAAAGCTGGTTGTTGCGCTGCTTAGGGCAAAAAGACCATATGGTACTTGTGACCCAAGCTAGTGTCTATGCGCGTATGACTTGATATTATGTTTATGAGATGTAGGATACTTTCTTGGTGAAATTTACTTGTATGTTAAATTTTTATTAAAGATGATTTTTTTATGGCTTGTTTGGATAAATATGGCAGTGAAAAAGGTATTTTGTTAAAAAGTTTGGAAATTTTCTCAACTTTCCACTCATTGGGCATTATTGCTCACGAAAATATTTCTTAAATGTTTTCTTTATAGGTAATAACTGAAGTTTGAGCAACTTGGAAATAAGCTTTATTTTGGGGACGAGCTTTTTGATAAGGTTGGCATGATCAACTACTAATATGATAAGGAAACATGTTTTTATGCAGTTAAAGATGTTTTGAAAAGTTTTGCATGCTTATGTTTAATATAATAAGAAGAAGAGAATGAGACTAATATACTTTTGTATGCATATCTTTATGTAGAGTTCGATATGTTATGACATGTATCCATTTGACTTGGTGTGCTGTGGTCGTGAAAGGTCTTGAATTGTTGTTTTGAGTATGGGTTTTGGTAATCATTAGTTATACCGGGTGGTTTATTCATAAAATAGGGATATGTAACGACCCGTTCTCCTATTATCAAAGTTCAACTTTTACCCGTCAAAGTTAAAGGTAGAATAGTCAAGTTAAGGTCAAAATTAAATTACTTAGGTCAAAATTAAAGTTGTCAAATGGTCTAAAGTAAAATAATTAAGGATGAACGATTTATGGGCAAATAATATTTTATTAAGGACCAGCTTATATCAAGAAAGAAATTTGAAGGACCATGAGTGCAATTAGCATATAATATATATGCTTTTGTCTTGCATTTGAAAAGGAAAGGAGAAGCAGATGCAGGGAGCTTCGACTCGGCAGAAAAGGAAAAAAATGGGGAGAAGAAAGAAAAGAAAAAGAAAAGGGAAGAAAAAGGAAAAGAAAGGAGGGATTTGCACCTTGTTGGCGTGGTTTGACACTTCGGCTCTTGATTTCTTTGTGTAATTTCATATGGGTAAGTAAAAGAGTTATTTTTTGGGTTTATGTATTTTCTCATGGGTATTAAATTTATGGTTTATTCTTATGATTTGAGGTTAGATATTTGATATTTATGTTAAAAGAATAATGAGTTCTATTTTTTAGCTCCTATTATACATTGTGGTATGATTTTCATAAATCCTAGAAATTGAGAATTTTGGAATTTTGTGTAATGTGTTATTTGATGGGGATATATTGGTAAAGTATGGAATAATGTGGATGTGAATTATTAATTTGATGTTAAAAAGTATTTGAGGTAATTAAAGGTAAATGGAGCTATGTATAGATGCGATGTTGATGAATGGAGTTGATAATAATTTTATGTGTGTATGAATGTAAGTGTATTAGAAATGTAACATGTGGTTGGTAAGAGTTGGGATAATCACTTGAAAGAGTTGAAATGAATTTATGGAGAAGATATGGATAATGACATAAAGGAAAAATATGTGTTGGTTTATTAAGTTGTGAGTACTTAAGGAAGTGAACTAAGTGAAATGGGAATAGATAAAGGGGGTAAATGAGATTTTGAGTTCAATTGATATGTTGTTGACTTTATTTGATATATATATATATATATATATATATATGTATATGATGTGTTGGAAACAAGATAAAAAGGTATAACTTGGAGCAAGAATGTATTGTGATTAATTAAGGGATTGATATTATGTAAATTTTGGTGACTAAAGGAAATTTTTTTATGTGGCTAATTTTTATTTGGTAATATTATTGTGCATTTGACAAGATGATGGCATGATATATTTAAGGACTATCAATGGATATATGATTTGATATGTAAATGTTAATGGTTGATGAAGACATAATATGTTAATGAAATAAGTGAACTTAAAGAAAAGAAATGGTTCATGATGTAAAGGAATTTCATGTGTCAATACTTGTGTTGAATTATCAAGTTGTCAGTAATTAAGTGAAATAAGTAAATTAGGATTGTTTGTATTGTTGATGAATTTATTTTAGATGAGATATTATTGGGTATTCAACATATGATATCACAAGATTTGTACGTGAAAAGATAGTTGGTGATTATATAGTAACAATTGGATGATTGGAATTTAATATAAAAAGTGACTTTGATTCCAAGAGTTAAAGTTGAATAATATTTCTTGTTTAGACAAGGACATTAGATATTAAATTGGATTTATTATGTTATGATTCCACGTGATGATGGGTTGGAAAGGCATGCTAGTCGTGCTAGCTATGGCTTTCAACTTGTGAGTGGAAAAATGTCCTTCCAAAAATTAAGCATGTTTTTCATTATGTCCTATTAAATACTATTCTTTATTAAAGTCAAGCATGTTTTCATTATTATAGCGATATATGAAATTCATAAAACGTTTGAGCATGCTATTATCTTTAGAATTTGATTTCAAAAAGGAAATAATTATCTTATTACGTTAAGAATTTTCATAAAAGCATATCATGTCATGTTATAATATTCTTAAGAAAATCACAGTACAAAAATTATTTTCAAAACTACCAAAGTACCTGTGTGATCATTACCCGCTCTACATCGTATGATTCGTTCTACGGTGTATTGACTAGCTCAATGATTTACCCGCTCTGCATTGTGTGATGCGTTCTACGATGCATGACAAGTTCAGTTATATATAGGTCTTTGGGACCCATCGTCATACACACATAGGCTTTAGGCGATGTATGGTAGTGTTTGCCTTTGGGGCTTGCTCTGTGCGCGTATGACCCGTTATTCAGTTACTCAGTTATCAGTATCACTCAGTTCTGAGTAGTATGCCTTGTACATTGAGATGACTTTGTACATGTGTGTTACTGCTTAGCGGTACTTTTGGTATGGATTTTCAAGTTATCAGTATTTATATAAAATTTTCAGCTAGTTATTCAGATTTTAGTTTTTAGAACTCAGTTATAATTTACATATTCAGATTATACGATTCAAATATTAGTTTGAAACTTAGTTATAGTATTCTTAGCAAGAAGTGATTATCTTGCACTTATAGGATTTCAACACTATTATCTAGGTATGCAGTCTTAGCATTATTTAAACTCATATTTCAAACTCAGAAGATGATTGCAAAGTGTTTTTATAACTCTCAGCTTTTAAGTTGTATCTTTGAATTATAAAGTTCAATAGCTTTTTAGAAATAAATAATATGGAAAATTATATATATATATATATGTTTGCGAACTTATCCACTCACTGAGTTACCAGCTAATGTATTTTCTAACGTTTTTCTTATAGGGAGGATCGGGGTTGAGTACCTATTGGATTGCCTATGGAGTTCTCACCCAGCCACCATTGTATTGCATCAATTTAATATTTTCATTACACTTTTAACATATGAGTTAATTATAGTTGAAAATTAGTTTTCATAAGTTATTATTTCAAGATGATTCAAACTCTGCGTAATATTTCTTCATATGCATTTCGGTATTAATGATTGTTTTGAATTTAAATATATTGAAAAGTGTTTACAATTTTATATCTTGGGGATGAATGATGTTACTGATGAAAAAAAAAAACATATTTGCTTCAATTTATATGGTTTGTTTGGAAGAGGTGTATTTATATTTTCAAGTTGGATAAGTTCATTTTACATGAGAAACTCTGCCAAAATTTTTGTAAGATCATTTTAGTCCAAAAGTTTACGCAGTTTCAAGTTAAGTTTTCATTTGCCTTGGCACGCCCCAGTCAAGCTGGTATATATCGTCAGCGAACGCCACGTGTTAGGTCTAGTAAGATAGCCTGGGAGGGCGTGTTAGGAGATGCTGTCAAAATTTCTATAAGTAATATTAATAAGTCAATGAGCCTTAAGGGTAGATTCTAGCTTCTAGTATGAATTTCTCGTCAGCGCACGTCACACTTCAGGTATGTTAGAGATACTAGGGTTAGGACGTGTCAGATTTAGACTAGAAAGAAAGGTACATCAAGGTAGGATTCTCTAACTTGATCATACATATATAGCTAAATTCTATACTCTATGGAAGTAGAGAAAATAGCGTTAACCAAATATAATAACCTTTGGATGCAAAATGTAGTACCTTTGAGTTTACATTCATCGTACGAGTTTCTATTATTATATAAATTAGCTCAATTTTTCATTTTGCATTTATGCATGGCATATCTTACAGTACACTATTGGTTACATACCTTGCTCCTGTTGTAATCATCAGTACATTCAGTTTGGAAGCTCTCAGTTACTATTTTTCATTTTTATCATATTCCACATGAGAAGTTTCTATCATGAATTGACATTTCCTCCTCTTGAGCATGACTCCAAAACTAATGCTAACAGCCACTGCTATTTAGATATGTTAACCATGTGACTAAGCATTTAATCATCAAATCTTAATCATCAAATCATATTGATCTATATTTCCCATCGACATACTTTCATGGCTTTGTTAGTGCTTTCAATCTAGAAATCTATTAACCTACCCTTCCACCAAATGTGGATTACACTTTATGCTTATTTTTCAGACTTCCAAAAAGAAAAGGAGAATAATGCAATTTGACTGGGTGTTTTTTCTTTTCATCAGCAAATACAATGTCAACAATCTCTCTAGAACTTAAGGATGACTATAGAACATAAATCCTGGGTTTCAGATGTTCTGTTTGTAGACTTTATCTCCCATAGCAGGTGGCAGGAGCAATGCAGAATTCCAGTGGATTAGGGTAAACAAATCTACATAAGACCACATAGTTGTGTGTGAAAATACAAATGTCATATGTATCATATGTACTAGCCTAGATGCACAGTTCCATAAGATCCATCTCTAGACTATATAATAAGTAGGAATTGAAAACCACAAATGACCATGCCAAAAGACAATCTGCAAAACATCTGGCTGTTCTCCAATATAAGTTTGAATCCCAAAAGCAAAAGTTGAATGTGCAGTAGAAAACAAAAACCAACCATGCAACTAAGGGCAAGTACTTAAATAGATGAAACCACATGAAATTACACAGTTTGCCTAAAATCAAGGTACAATTAGTCGCATAAAAAGGGTTCAACCATAAAAAGGGTTTTCCTTTCCCTCTACCAAAACATATGCCCGGAGATAAGGGTATTGTAATCAGTTGGTGGCAAAACCTTGACTATAAAACCCATAAAGAGTGAGAAACCTATGTATGGCTACCAAAAGGCTACATTAGACAATTACCTATGTTCAAGTTTAGTAACTATTCTTGTATGGGTCTCCTTGCACCCAAATTAAGCCCGTCTCCTTCAAATCCCACACTGCTAGACTCCTATATTCATGGTTGTATGGCCTCAAGTGTTAATAGCTTTGACCGGAGTCGAAGGGTTGAGAAAAATTGTCGACGAGAAATAGGGAATCGAAGTTGGGTTCGATTGAAAACGAGAGGGATATTTTACCTTATGTAAGAGAGAAGTCGAAAAGGTTGCCAATTTTGGCTGGAGAAGTTAGGACATGGCAGAGGGAAATGAGAATTAAATGCTATGCAGAAACAAGGTAGAGGTAGTTTGGTCTATACGAGTCTTACATTAAGGGTATTTTGGTTCCTTCATGCCTAAAAACTTGGTACAGTTGGATTTAGTTGAAAAGTTAGCCATATATGAATCTTGATACACGTGACATGCTTTTTCTACAATTATTTCTAAAATATATAACCAATTAATTAGCCATAATCTTAGATTAAACCATTCAAGATTCAACAAATTAACATATAATGGCAAATCAGTGAATGAGACGACATATGAGGTTCCTTTTCAAATATCCAACACTTCATTTATTTATTTCATCTTAAATTTCATGTACTCAACTTATATTGGTTCACATTTATAACCAAGGAATCAGTTAATAATTCGTTCTTAGGCCTCTAAATATCAAAGATAACTTTGGCATCATACTATTACTTCTTGTGCATATAATTCCAGCTTCCTTCAGATGACTTAAAGTTTATTCAGTGGACAAAATTATCTTGTTTGACAACAGATTTATGGCAACCGAATTATGACTTATAAAGTGCAAGTACCTTGAAGAGATTTGTTGAAGTCTTTTAGTTGTGAAATAAAGCTGGAGTTGGAAGATATGACTGATCTTTTTATTTTCCCCAATTCTTGAGCTTTAGATAAGCTCATTCTTATTCTTTATCATTAGATAAACACTGCAAAGTGAAACAAATATATTATTTTCCAAATAATACATCACTAAATAGGTCAAGGCAAAATTTTTGATGAAAAAGTAGTCAGAAATAAAACATAGAAACCAAAGAGAAGATTATCTCAATTCAATCATTGGAAACTCTTTCTCTAAATAAAAATTCAGTTTATTGTCGCAACTCCCAACACACAAAACACATCACCTGAAGAAGACAACATGTAACAGGGTAGAATCTACAAGGGCTGTTGCCAGAGGAGAATAATAGTGGGAGAGGAAGAAGATGAAAACGGCATAATGGAAAGGATAACTCTTGATAGTGAAACAAAGAAAAGTGTACATTAGCATCACTCACCTTCATCCTGAGAATATCAAGTAAGGTTCTGGCTTTAGAATCACTCACATCCAATTGTTCAGTTCTGTAAACACAAAGTGAGGGTGGAAGACAATGGCAACCTGGTACGAAATGAAGCTTATCAAAATGTTTAAAAAAAACAGAAATGTGTAGGTAACAAATTTTGAATAATGCATTTTCAAGTCCGCCATATGTGATTCTTATAAACACTCAAATATCTAAACCAAAGTACCATTACCAAATATAATACCACATAATCACAACAAATTAATCAAGGATGTGATTGAATTCCAGATTATTAACACAGAACAATAAGAGCTACCAAGCTTCGTGTACAATGTATATGAGCCTCAACCAATCAAGATTTAAACACTTAGTACAACAAAATAACATAAAAAAACTCCAAATAAAATCTTTAAAGGGGGAGATTGAAAGTATGCTTACTATTTTCCTCTTCCTCTTCATTCTCATTCTTGAAAATTATCAAAAAAAAAAAAACAAGGGCAGTTCCACTTCTATTTTCCGCTTCTTGATCTTTTGTAGCCGAAGTCCTCCTTTCCATATCACAACTTTGTGAGATGAAACCAATATAAAACATAGAAATATGCAATACTGTAGATAAAAGGAACCAGAACCTTTTTCTTGCAACCAAAAGAATCAAAAGCTTAGAAGAATCCTAAAAACCAACCTCTAAAAAATTTTAAAAAATAACTCACTCTTGTTGCAGCCTCTAAAGATTCTCTCTTTTTTTTCCCCTTCTCCAATCCTAATATTCACCCTCTACACCATAAGTAATAGAAGATGATGTAGGAAAACAAATAAATCAAATCTTAAGGCGCCAAAATTGACACAACCAATTCATGTGCCCAAAAATTATTAAATCATACAACAAGACTCCACAACCAACACTGCCACACTAACTGTCATATGCAAAGGCTCGCTCATCACATAAAAATGGAAAATTGTTAGCTTACCACGAAAATATAGTAATTAATTAATGTTGTAACATTTTATCATTAAATTAATCAACTACGAGTTACTCGTTTATTAATAACTCGTATTCATACATGCATAAGTTTATTGAAACTTTAGTTTAAGTTATAAATATATTAAATAGGTAAATTAATGTTCTAATAACGTGTGTATATTTATTTCATCTATATATGCCTCTTAAATTTGTTAGTTACATACACTTCATACAACACATTACATGTTTTAGTTAATATTGTATTGGCAAAAAGAACGGTGTTCTATAGTGGAGCTTTGGGTTCGTCCTTAGTGCAAAGAGGATTGGACTATACAATGTATTAGTTGGGCTATTGTATCCTGTAGGGGACAAATCTTGTGATTTTCTGTTTTACCAATGGTTGATGACTTTCCTACATCGCAGAGGGCTTGAATCTCCTTAAATAGAGTGAGATTTCTGTGCTTGAGCCTAATTGGTTATGGGTTTGCTTCAGATTTATTTTTTGTGAATTTTTATTTACAAATTGTAATTATTTCCAACAATTTTAAGGAGATTCAACATGGAGCAAACTTTTGAGAAACCAACTGAGAATGTTGGAGATCTCAACAAGCCTTTTCGTTTTAAAAGAGCAAACTATAAAAGGTGGAAAGGGAAAGTTCTTTTCTATCTCTCTCTTCTCAAAGTGGCCTATGTCCTCACCGAGAAAAATCCAGCAAAAAATAAACACTGAAAATATGACTGATGAAGAATTTCTTGAACATGAAGAGAAGGTAGAAAAATACAAAAAAAATGAGTACACCTACCGATGCTATCTTTTAAATTGCCTTGCTAATCATTTTAATGATTATTATGATACTACTTACACTTCTACCAAGAAAATTTGGTAAGCTTTACAGAGTAAATATGACATAGAAGAAGCAGCTGTGAAAAAATATGCAGCAAGTTGAGTTTTTTGCCATCAGATGGTGGATGGTAAATCTATGGTTGAACAATCACAACATTTTCAAATGATTGTTGCAGAAGTTGCATCTGAAGGAATTAAAATTGGCGACAATCTTACTGTTGCTGGTTTAATTGATAAACTTCCACCATCTTGGAGGGAATTTCAGAAAAATATGTGACATAAACAAAAGGAGATGTCTCTTGAAACATTGATCACACGCATTCATGTAGAAGAAGAGGTAAGAGGACAAGATGCACTTATGCAAGAAAGCAATGGACATTCCACCAACATATATTTAATTTCTGCAAACGAAAATATGCCTACAAATCAGATTTCAAAAAATAATCATTTGAATCCAAGAAAGTCTAACATGAAGAAAAAATACCATCAATCTAATAAGAGAAATTCAAGCCAGTGGACAACAACCAGTCACATCCTTCTCAACAAGTTAAAAGTTGTTTTGTTTGGGGCAAAACCGGGCATGTTGCTCAAATTTGCAGGTACTGGAAATGTGGACTTGCACCTCAGACTAACGTTACCGAAGAGCCATTTGTGGCTATGATAACGGATATTAATTTGGTTCAAAGTGTTGAAGGATGGTGGGCAGACTCTTGTGCAGATAGACATGTCTACTATGATAAAGATTGGTTTAAAGTCTATACTCTTTTTAAGGAGCCTAAGACTATCATGCTTGGAGATTCTTATACAGCTCAAGTTCTTGGAAAGAGTGATGTTGAACTCAGATTTACATCTAGAAGAATTTTAATTCTGAAAGATATATTTTATACACCTTCTATGAGAAAGAACTTGATGTCTAGTTATCTGCTGAGTAAAGGTGGCTTCAAACAAACTATGGAATCTGATCAATTTGTGATTACTAAAAAGGGTATTTTCATAGGCAAAGGTTATGCATGTGATGGAATGTTTAAATTGAATGTTGAGAATATAAATAAAAATGCTTCTACTTCTGTTTACATGCTCTCTTCTTTAAATTTTTGGCATGCTCGTTTGTGTCATATTAATTGTAAATATGTGGAAATTTTGAGTAGTTTGGGATTAATTCTTGATATGAAAAAGGGTTTTGAAAAATGTGGAACCTACAGTAAAGTAAAGATTACAAAAAGACCTCATAGAAGTGTTGAAGGAAATACTGAATTGTTAGAATTAATTCACACCGATTTATGTGAATTTGAAGGAATTCTAACACGTGGAGGAAATAGATATTTCATCACTTTTATTGATGACTGTTTAAAATATACTCATGTTTACTTGCTGAAAAATAAAGTGATGCGTTTGATTGTTTTAAAAATTTCCTCCTTGAAGTTGAGAACTAATTTTGTTGAAAAATCAAAAGAATTTGAAGTGATCGAGGTCAAGAATATGAATCTTTTGGATTCAATTCATATGTTCAATCACTGGGAATAATCCTTGAAACTACTCCACCATATTCACCAGCTTCTAATGGCGTGGCAGAAGGGAAAAATAGAACTTTAATTGGTCTTACAAATGCTATGCTATTAGATTCGGGTGCCCCGTAGAATCTTTGGGGAGAAGATCTCTTAACTGCTTGATATGTGTTAAATAGAGTGCCACATAAGAAAACAAAAATAATATATTTTGAGGTGTGGAAAGGGCATAAGCCAAATTTGGGATATCTAAGGGCATGGGGTTGTTTGGCTTTTGTAAGGTTAACTGATCCTAAGAGACCCAAATTAGGAGCTAGAGCTACCACTTGTGCTTTTCTTGGATATGCAATAAATAGTACAATACAACCTATAGATTTTTTGATATTGAAAACAATATAATTTTTGAATTAGGTGATACAATTTTTCATGAAGAAAAATTTCCATTTAAATCTAAAAGTAGTTGGGGTTAGGATATTGATAAAAATAGTAGGGACCAAGACATAGAACAAAATATTTCTGAACCTAATTCTCTTACTTCAATCTCACAAAATCAAGAAAGTTCACAAAATGAACTTAGGAGTAAGAGAGTTAGAGTCGTGAAGGATTTTGGTCCTGACTATTTAGTGTTTAATATCCAAAGTGATCCAATTTCTTTGAAAGAAGCTTTATCTTCACCTGATGCTATATTTTGGAAAGAGGCTATAAATGATGAAATGGAGTCACAAATTTCAAATAAAACTTGGAAATTAGTTGATCTACCACCAGAGTGTAAGACCATAGGGTGCAAACAGGTATTGAAGAAAAAATTGAAACTAGATAGTAGCATAGACAAGTATAAAGCGAGGCTTGTCGCAAAAGGTTTTAAACAAAAAGCGAGACTTTTTTGATACCTTTTCTCCGGTTACTCGAATAACTCCATCAGATTATTAATTGCAGTTTCTTCAATTCATAATGTTATTATCCATCAAATGGATGTGAAAACTGCATTTTTAAATGGTGATCTAGATGAAGAAATATATATGTACCAGCCTGAAGGTTTTATATTACCTGGTGAAGAAAACAAAGTGTGTAAGTTATCAAAATCCCTATACGGCTTGAAACAAGCTCCAATGCAGTGGCATGTTAAATTTGATTCTTGTATGATTGAAAATGGGTATAAGGTAAATGAATGTGTTAAGTGTGTATATTATAAGTCTTGCGAAAATTCACATATGATTGTTAGCCTCTATGTGGATGATTTGTTAATTTTTGGATCTAACATGTCTACAATAGATGATGCAAAAAATATGTTGAAAAGTCATTTTGACATGAAAGATTTTGGAGAGGTTAATTTCATTTTGGGCATGAGGATAACTAAAACATGTGACGGTATTTCTCTTGATCAATCGCATTATGTTGAGAAAATTTTGAAAAAATATAATTATTTTGATTGTAAGTACGTGTCTTATCCTTTTGATCCAAGTATTCACTTATTTCCTATTGAAAGTGAAAGTGACATCTTAAATCAAAAGGAATATGCCATCACTATAGGTATTTCGCGATATGCAACTGATTGCATAAGACCTGACATTGCATTTGCAGTAGGGGTGCTTAGTAGTTTTACAAGTAAGCCAGGTAAAGAACATTGGCGTGCCATTGACTGTGTAATGAAATATTTACTTGGTATAAAAACTTATGGCTTATTTTATCAAAGATACCCTGCTATTATTGAAGGGTTTTGTGACGCTGACTGGAATACATTGTGAGGTGATTCCTTATCTACCTCTGGGTATATATTTAAATTAGGAGGTGGTGTAACTTGTTGGAAATCTAAAAAACAAACCATTATAGCTAACTCTACTATGGAAGCCGAGCTTACTGCTTTAGCTTCAGCTAGTGAGGAAGCAAATTGGTTGAGGAATTTATTATATGAGATTCCAATATGGGAAAAACCAATACCACCTTTATTAATTTATTGTGATAGCACTGCTGCCACTGATAGAGTGAATAACTGGTATTATAATGGTAAATCTAGACCTATAAGGAGAAAACGCAGCACTGTGAGATCTTATTTGAGTAATTGATACAAACCAAGGTGGAAGCACTCAAATAGATCCACTTCATGTGCCCGTTGTACCAAATACAAGAGCAAGAGCTAATAAAATTAAAGATACTATGGTGGGATTAGTCCAAGATTTGGGGCATCATAGCTATCCAATGGGTTCGAAAGGATTAGAGCGTGACTTGAGCAAAGAAGAATCAAGGGAAGTGAACTTAATTCAAGTCTGGACTGAGGCTGCAAAGAATCTGGAGGCCAGGGACTAAACTGGGCGCAGTGAAAACTCGTGGGGCTGGAACAACAGGAATGGATAGTCACAGAAAACTATGCGGCCGCACAACATGTTTTCTTGCGGCTGCACGGTAGGCAAAATTTTTCCGATCTGGAGCAGAAAGATGGGGGTGGGTGCCCCACATCCCGGGTGCACTCGTACAGGCCATTTAGAAGGAATTTGGATGCGGATTCCATATTTTTTCTTTTAATTTTATTTCTTTTCTTGGTTTTTCTTGTTTCCAAAGGCTATTAGGGTTCCTAGAGGCTATATTAATGGGTCAATTACATTGTAAACATTTTAATCAACATTTTCGTGAGTTTATCATTATTTGTGAGGAAATTTTCTCTCAATTGCTTCGTTCGAATTTTGAATGATCCGAACTTATGAAAGAGAGTGATTAACTCTTTGTGGCGTTCACACCACTATCGGTTCTGGGTTCCGCATCTTTGGGGGGTGGTTGGTTTAATATACCAATCGTTTTCAAGTCGAGAATCTCATGGGTCGTTAGGGATTTCAAATCACAACCAGATAATTGGCTTTTCTGGGTTGATCTCCAATCTCGTATGGGTTCCTTTGGCGTAGTTCCATTGCGGGTTCGCATCAGAGCTCTAGCCTCTAATTTTCCAGTATATCTTTTCTTTGTTTCTCATTCTGAATTCGTAGTTTTTTAATTTTGCTTCTGCCGTTTCGTGAAACTCCAAGGAGAAAAAAAGGTTACACTTTGTTTCTGCCTTGCCGTCATTTCCAAGAGAAAAAAAAACAAAACAAAACAAAGCAATTTTGCTTCTTCTTGTTTCGTCAATTCCAAGAGGAGAAAAAAAAAAACAAATTTGCTTCTGCCTGTTTCGTGAATTCCAAAGAGAAAAAAAATCATCATTATCTTTCTTCTTGCTCAAGCCTTCCTACTAGTTTTAGTTAGTCATCATCATTCTTGCTCAGTCCAATTTCCTTACTGTCTCTAGTTAAATTCCTGTTTATACATTCCTATATTTGTTGGTGGTAGTGTGAACTAAGCGGAGAACATCACTGCTTAGGTGAGTTTGTTTGGTTCATTTTTTTTGTAACAAGAATTGAGAGGCTAGAGTCGTAAAAGGCAGTGTGGGTGAGATTATTATCGGGTAAGAGCCTAGAGTGAGTGAAATACGAGTGATTCAAACACGTAAGGACACTTGCACACATAAATTGCACACCATGTTAGAACATAATTCTACCGTTGGACAAAACAACACTGTACAACTTGATGAGATGAGGGCTATGGTTAGGGAGATGGTGGATGAGGTGAGGCGAGACCTACAAGTACAAATGATGAGAATAGAGAATAGGATGGCTGGGTTGGAAGTTGCTTGGGTTCTACCACAAAGAGGCAATAATAATGGGCTGAGGAGGCAACGATTGAACATGATGGTGGAAGGCAATGAATTATAATTAAGTGATGGAGGAGATAAAATCAATTGGGAGAATGAGGGAGCTATGAGAGGTCATTGGAATAATCGACGGGAGAGAGGTGAATGTCCACGGAATGGAGAAGATGACAATGTTGAGAATGTCAAAATTAAAATACCTCAATTTCAAGGTAAAAGTGATCCTGAAGCTTACCTTGAGTGGGAAAAAAGGGTAGAACTAGTGTTTGATTATCACCAATTTTCAGAGTTGAAAAAGTTGAAACCAATAGTTATGGAATTCACTGATTATGCATTGACTTGGTGGGATTAGTTGGCTAGTAGTAGAAGGCGAAATTATGAGGACCTGTAGAGTCGTGGAGGGAATTGGAAGCCATTATACGAAAGAGGTTTGTCCCCACCCATTATTACAGGGAACTTTACCAACGACTTCAAAATCTAACTCAGGGGTCAAGGAGTGTAGAGGAGCCATGTCTAGGGCAAATGTAGTGGAGGACAATGAGGCTACTATGGCGTATTTTTTGAGTGGATTAAATAGAGAGATAGCCAATATAGTGGACCTTAAACATTATGTGGATGTAGACAAGTTAGTCCATAAAGCTGTGAAGGTGGAGAACTAGATGAAAAATAGGGCATCTTTAAAACCATCGATGGCGTTTAGTGGAGCTTGGAAGCCTAGGTGGGGAGAAAATAATAAGGGTAATAACAAGCCCGCTTGAAGGGAAAAGAATGAGCCACCAAAGGGGAATCAAGCCATGGATAACAAGGGAAAGGCTAAAATGGAAGTTCAACCTCCCAGGAATAGAGATACAAGGTACTTTAAGTGCCAAGGTTTTGGGCACATGGCGGCAGAGTGTCCTAATAGGCGTACTATGTTAATGAGAGAGGATGGAGAAAGAGGAGGAGCCTTGTTATGAAGATGATGAGTCTAGTGAAGATCTCGAGGCTATTGGGTTGATGACGGTGCCAGAGACTTTAGTTTCGAGGCGAGCCCTCAACACACAAGTTAAAGTGGATGATAATGCACTACAGAGGGGGAACATATTTCATACAAAATGTTGGGTCAGTGGTACACCTTGTAGTATGATTATTGATGGGGGAAGTTGTACTAATGTCGCTAGTGTTCTGTTTGTGGAGAAGCTTGGGTTACATGTAATTAAACACCCTAAACCGTATAAGTTGCAATGACTTAATGAATCAGGAGAAGTCAGGGTGAATAAGCAGGTGTTGGTGATTTTCTCCATAGGGACGTATTCGGATAAGGTCTTGTGTGATGTGGTTCCTATTCAAGCCACCTATATTTTGCTGGGAAGACCTTGGCAGTATGACAGAAGGGTGATGCATGATGGGTACAAAAACCGGTGCAGTTTCAAGGTGAATGAAAAACCAGTTACACTTGCTTCTTTGACTCCACAGCAAGTCTTTGCAAATCAAATAAAATTAAAAGGTGAGGCTGAGGATAAAGAGAGAAAAATAAAAGAGAAAGGAAAAGAAAATGATACCTGAAAAGCGAGTGGAAAAATAGGAGAGAAAGAAAGAGAGAGTTCGAGGGAAAAATGATTGGAAATGAAAATGCAAAAGGAGAGCTGAGTGAAAAGAGTCGAGAGGGTAAGAAAAAAAGTGTTTCTTTGTAACAAAGAGTGAGATATCAAGGGCCCTTTCAGAGAACCAACAACTTATTTTGTTGGTGTACAAGGAGTCATGCCTTGTACTTGATGATTCTAACTCTTCCCTCCCTTCTGCAGTTATTTCTCTTTTGCAGGAGTTTGAAGATATTTTATCAGAGGAGCTACCAAGTGGATTGCCACCAATTAGGGGAATCGAGCACCAAATTTACTTTGTTCCTGGTGTCGTGATTCCAAACGGACCTGCTTACCAAAGCAATCTGGAGGAGACAAAGGAATTGCAAATGCAAGTGGAGGAACTCATGAGTAATGGCTATGTTCAGGAAAGCATGAGCCCTTGTGCAGTCCCTGTTTTGCTTGTTCCTAAGAAGGATGGGACTTGGAGGATGTGCATAGATTGTCGAGCTATAAACAATATCACGGTGAAGTATCGTCATCCAATTCCTAGGCTAGATGACATGTTTGATGAACTTTACAGTGCTAAGATTTTTAGCAAAATTGATTTAAAAAGTGGCTATCATCAATTAGCATGAAAGAAGGAGATGAATGAAAAACAGCTTTTAAGCCTGAATATGGCTTGTATGAGCGGTTAGTTATGCCGTTTGGTCTTACAAATGCACTTAGTACATTTATGCATCTAATGAATCATGTTTTACATGTTTTCATTGGGAAATTTGTGGTGGTGTATTTTGATGATATTCTGATTTACAGTCGGGATTTAGACAATCTTGTACATCTTAGGAGCGTGTTTGAGGTTCTAAGAAAAGAAGGGTTGTATGCTAATCCTGGTAAAAGCCATTTTCATTTGGAGAAAATTGTATTTCTTGGTTATGTAGTTAGTGCTAATGGGATTGACGTTGATGAGGATAAAATCAAGGTGGTTAAAGATTGGCCAACCCTCAAGAGCATAACTGAAGTTAGGAGCTTTCATGGAATTGCTGGTTTTTATCGTAGGTTCATTAAGGATTTCAGTACGCTAGCAGCACCATTAGCTGAGATAATCAAGAAATCTATAGGATTTAAATGGGGTAGTGAACAAGACCTTGCGTTCCAAACTATAAAAGAAAAGTTGTGTTCTGCTCTTGTTTTAGCTTTGCCAGATTTTTCTAAAACTTTTGAAATTGAATGTGATGCGTCAGGAATAGGTGTGGGTGCTCTTTTGATGCAAGAAAGGAAGCCGATCGATTTCTTTAGTGAAAAGCTCAACGGTACGACACTTAATTATCCAACATATGACAAGGAGTTGTATGCACTAGTGAGGGCTTTGGAAACCTAGCAGCATTATCTGTGGCCAAAAGAGTTCGTGATTCACACTAATCATGAATCCTTGAAACATCTAAAGGGGCAAGGTAAGTTGAACAAGCGTCATGCTAAGTGGATAGAATTTATCCAAACCTTTCCCTATGTGATAAAATACAAGATCGGAAGAGCGTCGTGTAAAATGTGGGAGTTGATGCTCTTTCAAGAGGGTATGCCCTGATCTCTATATTAAATGCTAGGTTGCTGGGATTTGAATATGTGACAGACTTGTATGTGACTGATCTTGATTTCTCTAGTATTTTTGTGTCTTGTGAAAAGGGGATAATTGACAAGTTTTATAGACTAAAGGGTTATTTGTTTAAAGAGAATAAATTATGTGTACCCATTAGTTCTATGCGGGAGTTGTTAGTCAGGGAAGCCCATGGTGGGGGATTGATGGGTCATTTTGGCATTCAAAAGACATTAGATGTACTCCAAGAACACTTTTACTGGCCTAAAATGAAACGAGATGTGGAGTGAATTTGTGGAAATTGCATAACCTATAAAAAGGCTAAGTCTAGAGTGTTATCTCAAGGGTTATACACGCCTTTACCGGTGCCTAATGATCCATGGATAGACATATCTATGGATTTTATTCTGGGTTTACCTAGAGCTAAAAGTGGTAAAGATTCAATATTTGTGGTGGTTGATAGGTTTAGTAAAATGGCTCATTTTATAGCTTGTCACAAAACTAATGATGTTACACATATAGCTAATCTTTTCTTTAGGGAAATAGTGTGGCTCCATGGGATTCCCAAGAGCATAGTTTCAGATAGGGATGTGAAGTTCCTTAGCTATTTCTGGAAGATTTTGTAGGGTTAGTTAGGAACCAAGCTGTTATTCTCTACTACTAGTCACCCTCAAACCGATGGTCAGACTGAGGTAGTGAATAGGACTTTGACTCAATTATTAAGCATTGTTGTCAAAAAGAACTTGAAAAGTTGGGAGGAGTGTTTGCCTTTTGTTGAATTTACATATAACCATGCTGTTCATTCTTCTACTGCATTCTCACCTTTTGAAATTGTTTATGGATTTAACCCTTTGACTTTGTTGGATTTGATTCCTCTACATGTGGATGAAAGGTCTAGCTTAGATGGTAAGAGAAAGGCAGAGCTAGTAAAATCACTTCATGAGAAGGTGAAATCACAAGTTGAGAAATGAAATGAACAATATGCTTCTAGGGCAAACAAAGGTAGGAAAAAGGTGACATTTGACCCGGTGATTGAGTTTGGCTTCACCTGAGGAAGGAGAGATTACCTAAGCAAAGGCATTCCAAGTTACAACCCAGAGAAGATGGACCCTTCCAAGTCATCGCAAAGATTAATGATAACGCATATAGATTGGATCTTCCTGGTGAGTATAATGTTTCCACTACTTTCAATGTTAGTGATCTCGTTCCGTTTGATGCAGGTGGTGATTTGTGGATGAATCTTTCTGAAGAGGGAGGGGACGATACGGACTAAGACGGGAGCACTCAAATAGATCCACTTTATGTGCCCGTTGGACCAATTACAATAGCAAGAGCCAATAAAATCAAGGATGCTATGGTGGGATTAGTCCAAGATTTGGGGCATCATAGCTATCCAATGGGTTCAAAAGGATTAGATCGTGACTTGAATAAAGGAGAATCAAGGGAGGTGAACTTAATTTAAGTTTGGACTGAGGCTGCAAAGAATTTGGAGGCCAGGGTCTAAACTGGGAGCAGTGAAAACTCGCGGGGCCAGAACTGTAGGAATGGATAGTCTCAGAAAACCACGCGGCCGCATGGCATGTTTTCTTGTGGCTGCACAACAGGCAAAATTTTGCTGATCTAGAGTAGAAAGATGGGGGCGGGCGCCCTGCATCCCAGGTCCGCCAGCACAGGCCATTTAGACGGAATTTGGATGCGGATTCCATATTTTTTCTTTTCTTGGTTTTTCTTGTTTCCAAAGGCTATTAGGGTTCCTAGAGGCTATATTAACGGGCCGATTACATTGTAAACATTTTAATCAACATTTTTGTGAGTTTATCATTAATTATGAGGAAATTTTTTCTCATTTGCTTCGTTCAAATTTTGAACGATCTGACCTTATGAAAAAGCATGATTAACTCTTTGTGGCATTCACACCACTATCGGTTTTGGGTTTCGCATCTTCTGGGGGTGGTTCGTTTAATATACCAATCGTTTTCAAGTCGAGAATCTCGTGGGTCGTTAGGAATTTCAAATTACAACCAGGTAATTGGCTTTTCTGGGTTGATCTCCAATCTCGTGTGGGCTCCTTTGGCGTAGTTCCATTGTGGGTTCGTATTAGTAATGGTATTGTTATTGTGAATTATATTAAATCTTGTGATAATCCTTCAGATCCATTAACTAAGGCCATAACTAGAGAAAGGGTCTGGAATACATTGAGGGGAATGGGACTTAAGCCCATATCATCATGAACCACGTATAAGGATACCTAACCTGGGACCAGAGATCCTGTAACCAGGTTCAATGGGATGAATGAATTATAAGGTGGCTGAATAAAATGCACTATTTGTTTTTCCATCCCTATGATGTAAGTGCATTCGTCCTGTAATGTTTTGAGGGTTGACTTTTCTTTAACTCTTAATAAAATTTGTAGCTCGTATGAGTGGAGTGTGATAATTACAAGAGCACTCTTGACATATTTTACCTCTATGAGTGTGAGAGTGATTCTGCTCTCTATGAGAATTTGGGTAGATTCTCAAGAAAAACATTCATGAAAACTGGGATGAGCATAAGGCCGTAATGTGCTAGCTATTAAAGCTCAATCCAACACTAGGATTATTATGTGTGAGCATTAATTCTCTATTTCCTTTAACCAGTTATAGCTCAAGTCTGAGACAACTATTAACTATGGAGTAGAGATTATTGTGTCACTAGTGAACGTTCAATGCAAAATCATACCTATCACGATGCATAAAAATCTATCTTTTTGCCAATATATTTTGCATACATTTTAATAATAAAATGAGTGGGGAATGTTGTAACATTTTATTATTAAACTAATCAATTTCAAGTTTTTATGAGTTTGAGTTACTAGTTTATTAATAACTCATATTCATACGCGCATGAGTTTACTGAAACTATAGTTTTAAGTTATAAATATATTAAATAGTTAAATTAATGTTCTAATAACATGTGTATATTTATTTCATCTATATATGCCTCCTAAATTTGTTAGTTACATACACTTCATACAACACATTACATGCTTTAGTTAATATTGTATTGGCAAAAAGAAAGGTGTTCTATAGTGGAGCTTTGGGTTCGTCCATAGTGCAAAGAGGATTGAACTATACAATGTATCAGTTGGGCTATTGTATCCTAGAGTGGACAAATCTTGTGATTTTCTGTTGCACCGGTGGTTGATGACTTTCCTACACCGCAGAGGGCTTGAATCTCCTTAAAGAGAGCGAGATTTCCATTCCTCTGCCTAATTCGTTACGAGTTTGCTTCAGATTTATTTTTTGTGAATTTTTATTTACAAATTGTAATTATTTCCAGCAGTTAATAACTCAAATAACGTTTACCTTTAAAACTCCTAGCTTAGAAATAAACAAACAAATAAATAAATGCTTTACATTACATCAACTTATTTTGGCTAAATCGATTTGAAAGAATAAGATTTTGATCAAGCTCTTTAATTAGTAAGAAACTAAGCTATTGTAAATAACTTATTGAGCTTTTGGAACTAAGATTAGCAATCAACAAAAAGTAGTTGAAGACATGGGACATCAAAAATGGATTTCTAAGTTATACTAACATCAATACGAAGCCTATTTCATATTTTTAATATTGAGAAGTACAAAGCCTATTTATAAAATTGAGAAAGACTTAAATAACATGAGTCAAATAATCGCACAAGCCAATAGAAATCAAAGAAAGGAAAAGTAAAGGAAGCATCTAAAATAGAAGAAAATATTGAGAATAGCTCAATCACAACCTACTCATCACCAAAAGAATAGCAAAAGAAGCACATTTGTCACTGTATTTGGTTCAAATGGGACCAAATGCTGGTATCCAAATCCAACTGGTTTTCTTCCATTCTTCCCCATTGAATTGCCAACGTAACATCAATTGAAAATTTTTTTAAAAAAAAGGAAAAAGGAAAACAGATTAGAAATATGCTGTCTAATTGCTCTTGAACTCATAAAGAATCATGTGTAGGCAATATATAAGAGGCGCACGATTTTGCGATTCACAAAGGGATTATGGATTCAATAAACAAATGCTTATTTACTCCCACTTGTGTTAGCCGCTACCTATAATCGGAATTGGAACCCATAATAGCCAGAAAATATGAAAATTTGAACCAATAACAGCCAGAAAATCAGGGATTTCCATTTGGAGTGTCGAAGATCACAGTTTTTCCAATTATCAGCAAAGAAAGAAGAAGAAAAATAGGATTCCAGAAGCTGCTCTCATATAAATTGTAAACGGAACCCCAAATTACCTAGAATAAACCCAACATTACCAAATTAACCCCTGAACATTTACCGGAAATGACGAAATACCCTTCCCTTATGAAACTAGACAAAAGGCGGGAAACGGTGCTGGAGACTTAAGTCTCTTAATTAATACAAATATAGCGCCCATGCGATGCACGAGAATAACAATTTTAAAAAATATATAACAATAAGAATTTGAAAAATAAATAGGAAACATTTGTACATTAGTTAAAAATATAAAAGATATAACGTTAAAAAGTATAATACTAGGAATTTCAAAAATGAATGAGATACATTTGTACATTAGTGGAAAATATAAAAGATAAATATACATCAACGGAAATAATTAGACCAATAAACTAATTAATGGAAATATTTTCTTACATTCGATGGGACCATTTAACTTGCATGACATGGGTATAGTTTTTTATTCATTAAAAATAATTCTATTTAGACAAAAGAGGAGACAAAAGATTTACAAAAAAGACACGTCTCAATGATTACCTTTGATATAAAGGTAAAGTGATGTGTCGAAAAATAAGAGTTTGCCATGTGACAATTTTGTTTATATTTTTGTATGAACTTTTGCTCAAATAGCACAACTCCTTTATTAAATAGAGCACCCCATCTTAATGTCGTATTAGTATTTTAAATATCTTTGAAATTTTAGAAATTTTCATCTTATATGATTTTGAAACTCAAACTTATGAAAAAAGGGAACTAGTCTGAGAAAAGAATTAATACTTATGAGAAATTTATTAGAGGTTGATTTTTTGACAAACTAAAATGAATGCAGAAACTTCGTTAAGTTTTCAATTTCTTACTCATTTGCTAAGACATTAAAAATTTTTAAGAAAAAAAATGAAAAAACTAACCCTTTAATATTTGCGTGTTTCTAATGAGAATGAGGCCAAAATCTCCCTAAAAAAGTTGTTTATGTTCAAGTAAAAATCTTGAGGTGAACGAAGTTCGCAATAGCCTTCTAAACTTATAGTATAAGTACAAACTTGCCCAAGTGTTTAACTCTTTCAACTGCCATTGACGACATTTCGGCAATCGATCTGGCTATGGAAACAATGTCGGGCTCCTTAAGGAGGCCGGTCTCCAATCATAGACTGACACCTCACTTGACACACACCACATAATAGCATCCTATTGGAAACCTAGTTCCATAAGGAACCCGACCCTAGCTCCTTAGAAATTTCCTTTCAGCAATCCTTTCTCCTTGCAAAGAAACATAAGCTACATAACCATTCTTATTATATGCATTTTCTGCAAACTTATAGCGTGTTTGATTGCATTTGTTTTTCATGAAAATTATCAAACTCATGGGATAAAAAATCAATCTTTACGAGTTTATTTGGGAAACGGGAAATGCAATTTTAAATTCCATGGTAGGGGAAAATATGAGAAAATAGGCAAAACATGACGTCATTAATTAGCTTACAGTACCCATTAAAGGCGGGAAATAAGGAAGAAGCTACACTTGATTTAGATTAATATACTATGAAATCTAATGAGAGTTGAAGTGTATTACTGTCTATTAAGTAAAAAATGTTAAATCGCATAAAAAATATGAGATTTTAGGCTAAAATTGTCAAGTTTGAAAGGTTAGAATTAAATTGCACAATATGATGAAATATCAAGGTTAAATTGTACAAATTAGCCTTTTTAAAATAAAAAAGAATAAAATAATAAAAAATAAAAAATGACATCAGCCATACGTCAGTGATTTGGGTGGGAATACTTATTTAGACTACTCTTGATTTAGATGTATGTAGAGGAAAATATGGGAAAATAAGCAAAACATAACGTTATCAGTTAGCTTACAACATCCATCCAAGGAGGAAAATAAGGAAGAAATTACACTTGATTTAGATTAATATACTATAATATAGACTTTAAGTTAATGAGAATTGGAGGGTATTATTGTCTTTTAAGTAAAAAAAATGTTAGATCACGTAAAAAAATATGAGATTTGAGGCTGAAATTGTCAAGTTTGAAAGGTTAGGATCAAATTGCGCAATGGGATGAAATGTCAGGATTAAATTGTGCAAATTAGCCATTTCAAAATAAAAACGAATAAAATAATAAAAAAATAAAAAATGACATCAGCCATACGTTGGTGATTTGGGCGGGAACACTTGTTTACACTACTCTTGGTTTAGATATATGCAGGGAAAAACATGGGAAAATAGGCAAAACATGACGTCATCAGTTAGCTTACAGTACCTGCTAAAGGCTAGATATAAGGAAGAAATTACATTTGATTTAGATTAATATACTATAATATAGATCTTAGGTTAATGAGAATTGGAGGGTATTATTGTCTTTTTAAGTAAAAAATGTTAGATCACGTAAATAAAATATGAGATTTGAGGCTAAAATTGTCAAGTTTGAAAGGTTAGTATTAAATTGCACAATAGGATGAAACGTCAGGGTTAAATTGTGCAAATTAGCCATTTCAAAATAGAAAAGAATAAAATAATAAAAAATAAAAAATGACATCAGCCATGTGTCAGCGACTTGGACGGGAAAACTTGTTTAAACTACTGTTGATTTAGATTTATATAGATAGAATGTAGATATAGATGGATCGTGAAGCTAGGGCATAAAATGATCTTTTATCTTTTATTAATTTAATTATTTTATGAATTTGGTCCTTTTTTTAGGTACAATTAGATTCTGTATTATAACAATATAACATGCCCATAAATATATGTCTTACTGAAACACTTCGCAAAGAAATCAAAAATATATCAAATAAATGTAGACAAACCCTAAGGGTAATCAAACTTGAGACCTCTATGTCCTAGAGCTTCAACCTAAGCCCCCTAACCAAATAGGCTAAAGCTTCATTGGCATGAATTAGATCTTGTAATTTTAGGAAATGTTTTGAATTTTTAGTATGTCCTAAAAATTTATAAACATTTTTTGAGCCAACTTGATTTTCATTTTTTTTAAAATAATTTTATTGATATATACTTGCTCATTTAAAAGGTTGTTGAACATAATATTATATAATTACAATTTTATCTAAAGTCTCAAAAACTGTTTTAAAATAAAATAAAGATTAAGATAGTCTCTACCCCTTTTTTTGTGGAATATAGGATAAGTCTCCTACTCAAATCCTATGAAATCTAGAAAACTCTTAAGAAATCCTAAAAAATTCTCAAAAGTCATCTATTAAAAAAAAAAATTTAAACTTAAAAGTTTGGATTGAATGCACCTAACACTTCTTTACATAAAGCTCTGAGAACAAGTTCTTAACTGGTACAAGCTCCAATAAATGTTAAGTCATCTTTTAACACTTCT
Organism: Nyctanthes arbor-tristis; assembly: GCA_963692815.1. Classification (NCBI taxonomy): domain Eukaryota; kingdom Viridiplantae; phylum Streptophyta; class Magnoliopsida; order Lamiales; family Oleaceae; genus Nyctanthes; species Nyctanthes arbor-tristis. The sequence continues at coordinate 117,725 of CAVNYN010221652.1, forward strand.
CGAAAGCTTGCATCGGTAATGTTTTACAACCTTGACATCTATGCATTTAGCTTTACTTCATTTTGTCTGACAAATCAATATATTCCTTCAAACCATCAAATTCCTCTTGAAAAAGTAACACATAAAAGTTTCCTTATTGAATTTAGGGCACATTGCAAACCACAAATTATAAATTGTACTCTATAATACGTGTCAACACAGAGAAATCATCAGTTTTTTTCACCCACCATACTATGGTGGGGTTACACCTCCAGCGTTTTATGTGGCGGGTGATATGGCGACTGACTGGGTAAAAAAAAATTTGAAATTTCAGATTTGGAGTCCTAAAAAAGTCGCGTAACTCCAATGCCCCCAAATCAGCTCCCAAATCCACCGTTCCTCTCTCTCTCTCTCTCTACCCTTCTTTCTGGCGACTAAATAAAATGACATCCGGTGAATGGGAATTGACATAGACTACCGGCCGTCGGCCGAGACCCCAAAGTCGTACCCAACTGATATTGAATAGCTAAACTTCTGAAGAGGTAACCTTAATTGTTAATACATGCCCCTGTTCAACCTAACAATGATAAAAACTTATATGCTCCCAAGTAAATTACCTGCAGAAACTCCTTCCAACCAGATGGTTCAATCTGTTGTATGCGAGTATTCAGACGCCGGGATCTGGCCTTCAAGCGACGTATCTTCTCCTCAGTAAACTTGGCCGTGTCTATAATCTTCTTATATTCTCTAAAGCCTTCTGTACGTGCTATCTTTTTCTTCAAACGTGCAACTTTATTTCTTTGGTCCTTGTAACACTCTACAGCGTTACGATATTCTTGAGAGAATTGTAAAACCTAAGAACAAAAATGGAACCAAATATCAACTTTATCTACAATATATAAAAAGGGGGAATGTATGGGAAACTTTTGATTTCCTATGTTACTCTTTACATTTACATTAACGCCCTTCATGTAATATTTATTTACATTTATTACAAACCTTATTTTAACTCTAGATTATTATTACCAAGTAATGTATGTCCTAACTCTTCAACTGACAAATCCTTCTTTTCTTTTTTAATTCTTTAACATATTTTATGAATTTAATTCTTTATTAAAAATTGTTTTAATGCAACTGATGATTTTTCTGCTTAATTCTAATCTAACTTTAGAAATCATATTTTTGCATTTTTATGTAATATTACATATATTGCTTTAAAACAATATATATTTAAACATATATAAACACATTATGTTGGTTATATGAAGATCATAAAAAAAATAAAAAATAAAATAAATAGTTAGCACAAATGTATTGTCTTTTTTAATGTGTTTGTCGTAAATCTACATATTTTATGCTCTATTGACTTTTTTACTCAGTGATTGAGGTCCCAGTCTTCATGTTTTGTATCATTCACCTCTTTACCATTTTATTCATGTATATATCTTGTTTATTAACTTTAATTTTTTTCTATAACGTCACTTACATCAACAACTTTCAGAAATTGGATCACTATTCAAATACATTGCGTGTGCGATTTATTTTTCTACATACAACGTGCAACGCACGTACTTATTACTCGTATACTTGAGTAGAAACAATTAGCAATTATTCTATGAGTAGAGGCACCTATTCCCTTTCTCCAACAAAGAAACTGTTTTAGCATTTGTCTTATATATAGTGACAAACCCCCAAAATTCTCTCTCATCCTCTTTCTCTCTCTCACAACTGAGTCCCCAACCAAAACTAACCACTGATTTCCCTCTTGACCGTGACCTGATTTCGACAGAATGAATGGTAAAGAGGACAGGAGAAGCTGAATGGACGATAAGGAAGAACCTACGGCGATGCTTTCACATCTGTCGTTCTCCTCGGACAACCAAGGTAAGGTTTTTTTTGAATTTTTCTTGCTGCAATATTTTGATAAAATTTGCTTGTTGAATTTTAACACCTAGTAGAAGTTGGCTAAATTCAAGTTAAATATTTTAATTGGTTAGATATAAATTTCGATTTCAATACATTGACCTTAATAAATCTTGAGAATTTATTTTCTATTTCAAATGATTAAATTCTAAATTTAATGTCGACTAGACGAGCGCAACAATAAAGTTTGACTATTCAAAATTATTTAGGCACGTCATAACGACATGTGTATTAAAATCAAATTTTTTAAATAGAAAAATTTTCCGGTCGCTACATTTCTCCTATATCAAAAAGGGAGAGAGAATAGTACCTGATCTGGATATATCTAACTTTGATATGTAACTCTAATTACATGTCATATTTTGCTCTGATAAATCTGTGGAGGAGTTTTTCTATATTAAGGGGGAGAATTTTTTGTGTTTAACTGCTTATGTATTTTTACCCTTCGGAATTTTTTGACAATGAGCTACTAAAGGTTTTAAAAAACTGGAAAAGCCAAAGGAGGAGATTATTGGTACAAAAATATCCTAAGATTGGCATTCCTAATTTTTCAATAAGTGTCAAAAATTATTTACATATTATTTTTATATAATATGTCGCGTTGCATATTATTTTCGAGCATGCAAATTTTGTTCTTAGTTTTGCGTGGTTTTTTCTTAGAAGCTAAGTAACACATAAATTTCTTAACCTATTGCATAAGAATTTTACTTACAATATTTCTCTAGGGCTAAGTCTTTTGTGTTAAGTTTATACTACTTGAAAGAAAAGATTTGGTAATAATAGCATATAGTAATAACTTTCCTTTTCTTGTTAGATTTAACTTATTTGTAATAGTTTCCTTTTCTTTTGCCTTGTACAAGGGTCTAAAGATTATTATATATAGGAGCATTATTCTCTCACTATGAAGGAAGATGAAGACGAGGCAGAATCCATCCTCACACAAGGGAGAACACATGACCTTAAGCAGGCCTTGGCGTTTGCAAATTGATCTTAAATGAGTTCAAGTTGTATTCCAGTTTGGCCTCCCTAGAGTTAAGTTGGTGGGCGACCAACATTGTGCAAGGGGATTTCCACACAAGATTGAATGGTCTAAGAGTTGACGGATCTCTAGATCATTTTGCGAGATCTCTTGGAGTTTGATGTATGTTTAGGGAGAAGCATAATAGAGAAAAAGAGAAGAAGCAACTGGAGTTGTCTTTATAACATGACAAAAGGCCAAAAAGAAGGGAGCTCTAGTTACAATTTCTTTTCCATATTTAGTGCATATTGCGATATCACTTTCTTTTCTCTGTACTAAACCTTCACAAATTAGTGAATTATTTGTCCCATGGCGTGGGTTCTATCGTTTTTCCCCTTTCAGGTTTTCCCATTAACAATTTTGACAGGGACGGAACCAGAGATGTGGCCATGTGTATGCACAAACTAACAAACAAAAAAATATAAAACGACAAAAATGGAAATTAAAAAAATAAAGATCTTTCAACCAAAAGTCATAATCTGGAGAATTCAAACAAATTCACCAAAGTTAATGAGAATTACCGTTAATGACAATCACCATTCACCATTCAACAAAAGACATACTTATCTTTCTGACTCCAATTCATGCAATAATATATGTGATGGATTACTTTATAATAAATTAACCATCATTCCAAGAAATGAGATTTTAGAAACAGGATAAGACTCAAAGTATTAAATTTCCCGTTATCACTCATAAATATAATTAATGATGTAAATATCCAAATACACTAATGCAAAAAAAGAATGTAAATGGTCGATTTATGACTATGGCATTTGACCAGAAAAAATAAAGTCAAACATGCAATTTCAATTAATTTCAAAAAAATTCGATTAATTTCGATAATTGTTCTTAGGAGAAAGAAATTAAGAATCATAAATCAATGTTCTTAAAATTCAAGTGCAATAAAAATACTGGGGAGAAAAAAATCAGATATTGAAAAATGAATTTTTAACACATGCTTATGATTGACATTAGCTATATTAAGCAGTTTGCTACCATTTTACCTCTCGGCTACACATTTTTAGTAATGGTCGCCTATTCATTTGTAGAACAACAAAAAATATTAATATGTATTAGTATGTATTTGGACGACCTGTGTAGCACAAGCTGGTAAAAAAGGAAGGCTAAGAGCATCTTCAATGCTTGGGTGGATTGGGAGGAAAGTCTAGTCCACATAAGCAAATGCATTTTTTGGCCAAAAATCCCTCTTCAATCCACACCGAAATGGAACCAGGTATTGCTGAGTTGGCAAGCAAAAAAGAAGATGGGGTCTTGTAGGAGGTCTCAATTGAGACCCTGGGTGAGACCTTCTGACGCTGGGGCTGAGCCTTGGTTTCCTGCCTCTCTCAATTTCTTTCATTTCTTTAATATTTCTTTTCCTTGTTTGAGATAGAATGGAAATTGTGCATTGGAGATGAAATTGAATGGTCCTATTCACTCAAAGGACTTTTGAGCCACTTCAACCAAGACCTCTTTCCATTCCCTTGCCACATCAACAGCAATCCAACCCAAGCATTGAAGATTCTCTAAGTGCGCCACCTACAAACTCCGCTTCTCCGTTGGGCAGAAAGACACCGGGCCCCTCAACTGTTGCTATGTCCTTTTCACATGCAACTGCCAAACTAAGATTTTTGGAAAGAGAAAGATGGGTTGTATTGTACTCTACACTGTCGGAAAAAGAGAGGGACAGAGAGTGTCAGGCAATTTTTTGAAATAAAAAAAAATTCCACCAATCTTGGGTATGCACATGCATACCCAGGAATCAATGTGGCTCCATCCTTGAATTCAGATGTTAAGTTTCATTTCTGCATTCACAAGCAACCTAGGCATATCTAGGTTATGTGCGTAATAACACTGGAAAAACAAATTAACTAGCTAGGCAGGATATACACTGATTAGGTACTAGATAACCAAATGCCTACGATTCTTATGCTGATAATTCTGTTAAATACTTAGTCAAATCTCCTTTTTTCCATTTTTATCGGTGCTTATAGGAATATCGATATTTTTAGTTTCCTTAGTGACCCTCTATATTATTACTTGAAGGAGTATCGGTATTTTTAATCTTCCATACCATACTCTGTTTTATCGTTATTTTTTTATTAAAACAGCTATGTTATTAAACCTCCAGTCTTGTGATTAAGATGGGTTCTAGTATGAGACTTTAGGCTTATCTCATTAGTTTCTTTTCGAAGTTATATAACATAATAACATAATACACAAAGTGCTTCATAACTTTATCATAATTACCATTACAAAAGGTCCTATAGATAGGTAGACAGGGATTATATTACAATGAAAATTTCACATCTTTCTTGCTAATCTTTACCACTATTACATAAGTGGATTTTCATACTAACATACTAGAAGTTACATACCATAGATTAAAATAAGTAAATACTAAAATTTATCCTTGTATAATTCCATTTATGGGAGTCCCATTTATTTCCCTCGTACAACCCAATTTTGATGTATTTCATGGCCCCTCAGATATAGTGGTGAATGCACATGTACTCGTCATAGTAGCACCAAATGTCCTGCTTTATCACATAGGTACAAGCATTCCTATCCGGCGACGTCCCCAAGTGTTTTGGGTAGTGACAAGGAAGCCCTATTTGATCATCTAGCATTTTAGAAAACATTTAGGGCTACTTATCGTGGCAGCCACAAATGTCCCACTCTGTCATATTGGTGCGAGCACTTCTGTTCAGTAATTCCCTCCAAGTGCTTTGGCTCACTTCAAAGAAGCTCTATTCGATCATCTAATGTTTTAGAAAACATGGAGGAAGGGTGAATAAACTATATTATGTGGAAAACTCTATGTTCTTCCGATCTCTTTTGGAAACATGACTTTTTAGGGCACGAATTGCTCCATCGATTTCCCAAGCGCCCATATAACTAGTTCGGTCAGTACTATATCTTAGAAGGTTGATTCATAGACTACCTCAGTAGCCTCCCACAACCTGAATCAAACTTGTTAAAAAAGGAATCTTGGCGCTGATATATCATGTCCTGAACTCAAATATGTCTCTGAAATTCTATTGGAAATACACATGGTACAATTCTTCTTTTCAAACAAAGCCTGTCATAGCCATTATGCACAAAAGAAAAGCAGCAACTTATCTTTAAAAGTGCAGCAACAGCTCACATGTTTCCTTTATAAAACACATGCTAGCAATTCTTTTTTTTCAAATATGTTTCTAAAATTTTTTGGGAAATACACATGGTAGCAATTCTTCTTTTGAAACAACGTCTATCATAGCCATTACGCACAAAAGAAAAGCAGCAACTTTCTTTAAAAATAATTCTAGCAGCAATAGCTCACATGCTTCCTTAATAAAACAAATCCACATTTTGATATAGGGAAAGGAAAGGGACAACTCAAACCAAGTACAAAATTAGTCACCTTTTTCTCCCTCACTTTCTAAACTTTTCTAAAATTTTGTAAGTTTACAGCCTGCACTTGGTTTTTTTGGTAAAAAAGACAACACAAGTGGGTCTTTTTATTGGGAGGTTGAGTGAAGTTTTCAACCAGTGAAATTCGGTCAGATATTTTTAGAAGAGTAAAGAGAATCTTGTTAACCATTTCCCTACCCTCTCTAGCTTTGGTGATTCAGCCTACATGTCTTGTTCACACATATTTCCATTTATGTAGTTGATGCACTTTGTCTGACATTCCTCAAATAATGTCTTTAGTTTAAATTACTTCTCTATTTCATATTTGAATATTTCCAAGCAAGCATAACTTCTTTAAAATTTTTAGGCTAGATCAACCAATAATTGTAGAAGAATTATATGATTTATACAAAATAATTTCATATCATTGCTCGATCTTCGATTTCTTATTTATAATTTAGTTTCCACATCATATTATGTTATTTTTTTAGTCGGGTCATTACCCTCTCATTTAGACGTCTTCAACTTCCCAATATAGAAGGCTAATAGCCAAATTCTACATTTTCAGATAATCCTGCTAGACACAGCTTTTCATTCTCCAACCCAAAATACGCTTCCTCTTCAGCGAATGGCTTGTTCTCAACATAACACACTTAACTTCTCTATCTTGGCAGTATTTGAAGTATTGATGGCATGTAGAAACTACTAGTCTAGTTTCACGAAGCTAAATACGCCCGAGCAATAGCTAGCATGACATTTTTGCATCAATGACATGGAAGATGCTGAAGAAATCAACTATCCCATTTCAAACAGATCACTCTAGCTTTTTGACCCTTCTGGTTGAATCCTTGTATCATGATTTTACTTTTGGCCAAATCACATTCAATTAATCCAATCTTGCTCATTATATGAATTGACATGATATTTATGGCTGACTCATAGTTAACCATTATGCGACGAAGCTTGCAATCTTGCACAAAGCCAATAACGTATAATAGCCTGGTTGTAGGTCATTGTTACTGAAGGTGATACTAGCCATGCAATCTTGGCGAGTTGCAAACTTAAAGACCTTTACTTGATACTCCTCCAGATCAATCAATACTGCAACCAAGGTCATACGGCCATCGAATGGAAAATGTAGAATTTCTATCAAAATTATGTTTGAAGGAATGTTGTTGAGTCATGCGACAATCTTCGTTATTTTTTATGTTCCCTCCTTGCAATTGTGAGACTTATTCTCTCCCTCGATATTTATCACATTGGAACAAAAGTATTCCTTATCAAAGAAACCTTTAGGAAAATATTCCCCTAAGGTTATGGGACTTGGAACTCCTTATGAGATTATAGATGCGCTTGCTTTCACGTGGGATTTCCTCTTTTGATTATTTCTTGATCATCTTCTCAGCTTTGAATTTTCATTTTTAATACTGAGATTTGTAAACTTTGAAGTTTTTCACTGCCATTTTGTTACAACTATCGATACCCCATGTCTATTGTTTGATGATGTTCTGGCCCCAACGTTGGTCAGACAATCTGAGACAGATGTGGTGTGTTACTTTTCTACTTTAATTTTTCATATTTCTCCCTTTTGTCTATAAAGGTAGACCACCGGTCTTCAATCTCATCTTCTATCCTGGAACCAGAGTCTCAAAGATCTAAAAAACCTATTATGGTTTTGTAGAATTTTAGAAGATAAGAACTTGGCATTTTCCATTCCTAGGTAGATGTAGATGATTATGACTTCTCCATCTCCTTTGAGTTTTACACGATGAAAACCTTTAGGAAGATGAGGTCTAAACTCCACTAGTTCAGTGGAAGATTTTTCATAATCATAAGTTAATGGAAGAAAGAGTTGATCCTCAGAGATTGGGATTGGATCAAATGACATAAACGACACCATCGAGCAATTCATAGATGATTTGTTATGTGTTTCAAGTTTGATCTTATTTTCTTTGTCCAAACAAACAATAAGATCCTTTAATACAAAATTCTTCTCTATCATATGATTGATGATCCAATGGAACCTAGAATATTTAGGATTGTCGACTTCACCAACTTCTTTAGGTCTCTTCGGTGCCGGTAATTCAATTATTTTTCGCTCAAAGAGTTGATTTGAAATCCCAAAAACTTCAGCATCTAAGATTGGATATTCCTTCTTAGCCAATCTATTCAGGGTTGGAAGGCTCTTCTAAAAGGCATTGACTATTATTTGACTTGCAAACCGGTTTGTACTCTGACTTTAGCTTTGAACTTGAGTTAGAGTTTTATTTTTTGAAAGTAGTCTTTCTAGAGTAGTTAAGACTGTCATAGCCACCCTGGACTTACATAACTTTGCCTCTTTCTTCACATCTTTCTTGTACTGCCTAAAGATCATAAAGCAATCCCCAACGCATGCCTTGGACACGCATGTCAATGAAGAACAATTCAATTATACACAATTTGAATTTAGCACAAGATTTCTCCAGAGCTTAATGTACTCCACCACTAGCTCTTCTTTTCCTTATTTTGTCCTAGCGAGTTCCGAAAGGCTAACTATTCGCCGGGTGCTCACATAAGAAATTCACGCCCCAATTGATCCTGACTATCAATTTAACATGTTGGGAGATTTGGCCATCTCCAATGGTTTCCCCAATATTTGGGGGAAATCCTTTCCTCCAAATATAAGAAAACCATTGTTGCAGTTCCATCGTTTCGCCTAAATTTAGGAGAACTCATTTTTTATTTTTATTTTATTTTTTTACTTTTTCATTTCTTTTAATTGTACAAAAATACGAATAACATTTTAATTTTAGTTAAAATCACACTTAATTTGTATAATAATTATAATAATTAGTTAAGGTTAAATAATTTATATGTTGGAAGGAGTAAAATAAAGAATATCGCTGAAAAAAATTTAAATTATTAAATTACTCATTTTGAAAAACAAGAAAAAAAAACTAGACGATTAACTATTATACTTTTTTGGAGCATCCAACTAAATAACAATACATTAACAAGCACACAAATGATTAAATGAAATAAACAGCAATACATTAATAAAGAGAAATTTGCAAGCCAACTCATTAACATACACAGACTTAATTTTAACAATTACTATATTGCTCTCACAGATGTTTAATTAAGGCATCACAGAATGCGTAGTGTGCTGCGGCATCCCTATTTTGCTGATAACGCCCAAGAAACCTTAGGAACCAAGTTTCTTCGTCATGCACCATCTCAACCTCTGGTGTTGGAGCTTCCATCCACTCCTAAATTGGGGCATCAAGGTCATGCTCATCCTTGACAATTATGTTATGCAAGATAATTCACATTGTCATTCTATTTATTATACACGTTTGTCCCAAAAGCGTACAGGCCTTGCTACAATTGCAAACTTTGACTGTAAAACTTCAAAGGCACGTTCTACATCTTTCCTACAAAATTCTTGTTTAGTTGCAAATAGCTTCTTTTTTGGACCATAGAGATCGTGAATTGTTTGCACAATAGTCAACTACTTTTGGTATATACCGTCAGCTAAGTACGAACCTTTGAAGCGTTATGCCCTGAGCGAAATTGGAAACAAGATGGTACCGTTCCAACACATTAATTTCATTGTTTGATTCGGGTAACACAAAGTGAGCACGCCATATCCATAGATTATATTCATGTACTGCCTCTAAGATAATAGCCGGGCTTCCACTACGACCTGTGTACTGTCCTGCCCAAGTAGTTGGACAATATTTCCGCCTCCAGTGCATATAATCTAGGCTACCGAGCATTTCGGGAAAACCTCTTTATTCACTGATATAGAGCAATCTAGCAATATCATTAGAGTTTGATGATCTAAGGTACTCAGGACCAAAGATCTCTATAAGAGATCGACAAAATCGCTTCATACTCTGAATAGCAGTAGATTTTCCAATTTTAATGTATTCATCAGTCACATCTGCAGCTGAGCCATAAGCTAGCATTTGAAAAATAGCCACTATTTTTTTAAGGAGAGGCAAACCTAACTTACCTATTGCATCCCTCTTTTCTGTAAAGTAATTATTATGAATTTCATGGCCTGAACTATTCATATGAATAGACCTTGGGACATACGAAATCGACACTAAAACATCTCGTTAAATTTTGAAATCTAAGCAAAATAGTCATTGAATAAGTTAAGATCTACAGCTTCTCATTCATAGATGATTACAACTTGCCCTGGGACTGAGCCTCCATGTTTTGGCATGACATTTTACTATTAGTTGATATAATGTGCCTTGAGAAGATTGTTATTACTTTTCATATGAAGAATCGCTTCTGTTTCTGCATCAATCATTTCCATCATTAATTTGTAAATTTGTTCTACTTTACTTTCATCATAAGGATATGTAGAAGAGGAACCTCCAAAGTTAAAGCTCATTTTTCTCATATGGAGAAAGTCTGTGTCATAGTAAAATTGGGATATAGGCCATTCTTAAATAGGAGAAGATGTGGATAACTTTGTGGTAGATGGCACATGGTAGGTAGGTGATACAAGCTTGTGGTAGGTGGCATTGTTCAAGAAATAATTATGTGGTGTGTGGACTAAAATTTGTTTCGTAACATTTTTTAGTTTGTAACAATTTTGGGCCCCACATGTGCTAGCTTTATTAATTGATGTGATATCTCATTGAAGTCAACTTTTCAGAAGCATGCTCCATCTGAATTAGATGGAATCAATTCTCTATAGATGGAATCGATTCTTAACAGAGTGAATTGATTCTTTGCAGAGGGAATCTCGCTTTTTCAGTCGACATGACTAGTCATACATAGCTTTGGAAAATCAACGGCATATAAAGACCATAATCTACATTGTCCAAGAGATGTGGTGCCCCAACCATTGGATTAATCAACGTTTAAACTCATTTTTACGGTCCCTTTCATCTATAAATAGTTGAACATTAGAAGAAATGTCATCAGCAAATCCTAAAATATTACAGCTCAAGTAAAATAAACAATAGTGTCTGGCGCTCATGGTCCAAGTTACTTATATGAAGAGGAGATGCATCTTGTTCAGATTTGGCTGAATGTTACTTAAAATCAATTTGTTAGCATAAATTAGTCAAAGACTATGCTCTGGAATTGAGTTACAGATGAGTAAAATAGTAAACTTCCACCATCTATCATGCAGCAACATAGTATGAAATCACTTGATAAGCAATTGCAAATGATTAAATTTGCAATCAGCAAAATACAGGGATGTATTTGTCAAGTTGAAGATGCTTATCCAAGTGGTGCTTCCAAGCATGACATTGTAAGTGTTAAAGTCTAGTACTACTATGATACTACATACTATTGAAGTTAATCTAACACACGATTAGACCTTGATCCCAGTATCGAAGAGCGAAAGAAATGGTGGAGCGTCAAGAGCCAAACTTTGTAAATAGTTGGAACTTCGATCATGCCTAACCTCTAATGAAAGATATGGAGAAATTTACCAATGACGAAAACCCAGTAAAGAGATTTGTCCAGAGTCAGAGGGGCAGCGATAGTTACACTGAGCTAGATTCTCCCAATTAGGATGACTGCATGTCCTTACCTACGTAGCAGGAAATACCGCCATTCAATTTGAACCTTCATGATGACAATTACAGGAGCCCTTCAACTCAGCATCCAATTGGACTTAAAAAGTCTAAACTTAAGAGGAAAAATGAGGATGACTCCTCAAAGATTATTGAAGTGATCCAAGAAGAAAACCGCAAATTTAGAGAATATTTGTAGCAGGGCAGTGAAGATAAGCAAAAATGGCATGACTTGAAAGTGAGAAAACTCAATTTTGTAAAAGAGCAAAAGGAGAAAAAGATTTTATTTACTTAAATATACTGACAAACCCCTTGTGTGCCTTGGACGAGGAGCATATTAGAATTACTGGAAACATACATGGTAGTCCAGGATCCTTCAGTTAGTTCTTCGGAGATGTTGGAGAAGCATCAAGTCATCTACCGGATTATTGAAATTTTGTTATTTGTTTTCTAAGTAGGATAAATTTCCTAGTGTGTTTTTTAAGTTTTCCATAGACTTATTCAGCTTGTCATGTGTATTATTGGCTTGTTAGCATGCGTTATAGCACTTAAATTGCATTATAGCACTTAAATTGTTCGGTTTGTCATGGTTAATAAACTTAACTTGTTATTTGTTAAGTTTGTCATATTTGTATTGTTCCTATTCGAAATAAAATTGTATTTGTTCTAACGGTTAAATTACAATAATGATATTTAATCAAAATTAAAACAATATATAATATTTGAATTACAAAGATCAATTAATAGTATTAATAAAAGCACAAAAAAATTGGAACCCAACATGGTAACACTTAAGTGTTAAAAACAAAATTAATTCATGACTGCCATTTTCGTAATTAGAATGGTGGAAATTTCATAAATAATGGATGGCATTTTCATAAACCCCCAAATATGTTGCTTTAGATTGCCTTTTCCATTGAAACATTGAAATTCTGGAGGTTGCTTGTCAAGTGGCATCCTCATTTCATCAATTTCATGAGTATAATGTTTAGCATATACCATTGAAAACTATATTGAATCACCATATTGGGCTCAGATTGTGTTAGCAATCATGTGTTGAAGTTTTTGAATAGACAGTGGGCCAACAGAGACTTAAGTGGTGTGACGCAAGACATTTTGCACTACAGCCATGTCATGTTGATCTTACATTTATTGTTTCTCTTGCACATTTGGGTCAACAGTTTTAAAAAAACCTACACTTTATGGGCTAACTTCTGCCTTGGGGTTTTCAAGCTCTGACGTTTGCATCAATAGAGTAATTTAGACGTCATTCTCTTCTAAGGACTTAGTCAATTTTTCAATGGCCAAAGCCATTTGTTGTATTTGGTCATTTGAACTTGGATTCACTTCCGTGACCATCACTGGCTCCAAAGAGTCATCAGAAGTAGTGTAGCCATCCTATTTTCGTGCGGTGAATTTGACTGAGTATACTTGGAAACCAATTTGTTGCTTAACACGAAATGAGAACGGTGACCTTTTCCTAAGTCTTGAGATTTTGCTGGCGTTGATCATGACCTTTTCTTAGTTTTGAGGGACATAGAGCCCCTTTTGAGTTTTCTCAACTGTGAAACCAATTGAGTTTCCCTATGTTAAGGAGTCTCGTCGTGTTGTATCATTGCATGATGAGAAGGCCATGCCCAGTCATTGCAAAGACAAGCCCGCTATGACATATCCCATGTTCTTACGTGGTTGTTAAGACTTTCCGTTATTGTATTGATATTCTTCCATATTCTTGTAATTATGCTTTACCGTATTGTAATGTCTTTTCCTTTTGTACAGATTTGATTTGATTAGCCTAGATTTGATTGCCTAGAATATTGTATAGGGATTTATCTTTCCATTGTGAAGCTATACACTTGTACTATAAATCCCTAAGCTGTTATCAATGAAATACACAATTCATTCCACTTTCATACCCTAGTCCTTATCTGGGCGTGTGTCTATTAGACCATGTCAGCAAGTGTCACCTCAAGAGGAGTTACAATTTCCTTTCCTTTTGTCGCCTGGCATTGTGATTTTGATACTTGAAATTAATGAACTTTGCGAAATCTAGAGATGAGAGGCAAAAGTGTCCCACGGCGTCCCAAGAAATTTGTAAGAAACAAATTTTGTGAATTTAAATAATAATACGAAAATTCGTTACAAATAGGAATTTCAGAAAAATAAGTGGATCGGCGCTCTTGTAATTTGCTAGGTTGAAGATTTCTTTGTTTGATGGTTTCAACGTTGAAGACGAAGTGCCATGTGACTTGATATTCAGTTTGCAATTAATTTGATACTTTGAAGCCTAAATTTTGTAGATTTCTAGATTTAGATTTGTTGAAAAATTTAGACTTAAGCCTCTTTTTCGTATCACCGAATTTGTACTTGAAGAATTGATTTAAAGAAGACTTTGATCTTCTAATAATTCTAGATTTTTGCCTTTGAATTTGCTTTGAAAACTTCTCCTTGAAATGCTACTGGAGAAAATTTTTTGTGTCCACCAAATCCTAAGACCAACCATGTTTATATAGAAAATAACCATGGCCGTAGAGTGGGCCTAATAAGTGGGCTGGTCTTTGGGCTTACTATTATTTAATATAGAATTATTTGGGTTAATTATTAAAATTGAACCGAGCCCAATCATTTTATTTACTTAATTTATTTTCTATGTCTACAAACAACATATATTATTTGCTTAACAAGTTATGTTATTTGAGTAACATATCATACTACACGACTGTAAAATAGTATTGCATCATTTATTACGTGAATTGAAATGTGAAAAAGTTTCTATTATGAGCCTGTTATTGAGAGATTTATGTAAAGGAGATTTAGATTTACAATAGAAAGGGGGTGGGAATGTAAAATGTAAAAAATGATTATTGGAAGTGCGAAAAATTATCTTTTTATTAAGAATATATGATTGATATTGATTTAATAAATTTTTATATTTTGCAAAGCTCCAAAGAGCAAGCCCTATATGAATTTAAAAAGAAAAATGATTAAAAAGAAAAAAGAGAAAACAAACAAAAAAGTGAAACAAGAAAAGAAAAAAGTGAAAAAGAAAAGAAAAATAAATTAAAAATAAAAAATGAAAATTTTCTGCCGCCAGATTCCCATCAGCCAGTTGCTAAAATCTGGTCAACGGGGTCCACCTGAATCCCGCCAACCGGGGGGTGGGTTTGGTGGTTGCAGATGGGGGTTTCAAAAAAAATATTATTATGAAAAAAAATAAAACCGTAAAAAAAAAAAAAGAAAGAATAGCGTACACTGTGATTCATGTAAATGCTGGATAATATGTTATATTATCAAGTATTTTTTAAATAGGGTAAATTTCACAGAAGGTCCCCAACCTTTACAAAAGTAACAATTTCATCCCTAACCTTTTCTCCAATAATATAGGTCTTCAACCTTTTAAAAACCTACACAAAAAGTCCCTACATACTATTTTTGTCAATTTTCATCATTCACTTTTTCTATAAAGATGATTTAACCCTTTATTTATATTTTAAAAAAATAAGACCACAAATTTTAAAAATTTTCTCTCTGCTGCTTACTCTTTCACACACTTATACATATTTATCTATATATTGTTTTCTCATCTACCTGCTTAACATAAGCTATACACACATTGATCAATATATTATATTTTCCATTCACTTACCTAACACCACCACCACTAGTTTTATAGTCACGTTAGGAAATAAACTTTTCGAAGTTTAAACCTAAATAAGCAATTATAATTGAGATTTGATTGATATTCAAGTCATAAAAATTGTAACGATTAAAAATGTATGAATTTTTCTTGCGAAAAAAACGAAAGTTTGAATTACTAGTAATAAAGGGGGAGGATTTCTTCTTCTTTATTTCTGCTACAACCTCTCTCATTCTGAATTTTTGAATCTAGATTTAGTTAAAAATGGAGTAACTAATCTAAAAAAGCAACAAATTTTTTCGTTATTCTAATTAAATCTTTTGGATATTTAAAAAGGTTTTTGAACTAATTTCTTTTATTTCACACGAGGGTAAAATTGTTATTTTATAATTATGTAAACGTGAAAATAAATAGAAATTGCCTGTAGGAAACTTTTGTGCATATTGTTTTGAAAGGTTATGGGCCTATATGCTTTAAAAAAAGGCTAGGGATGAAATTGTTATATTTTGCAAAGGTTGCGGAGCTTTTGCAAAATTTTGCCTTTTAAATAAGTAAATGTTTGGAAGTATTTATTAAAATATAGTTTAGAAATACAAGGGAAACATGAAACTTCCCTTAAAAAACAAAAAAAAAGTGCTATACAATATAAGGTAGAATCTCTAATTATCTTTATTTTTAATTATGGGTAGTTTCACATATACCTTAGATATGTATATTATTTCTACGTATACTTTCTAACATTTATAAATTTTAAAACCTATGTGGTATGTTATTTTTCTAATATTTTAACATTTTTATTTTTTGATAAATATTTTTTAAACCCTGCCCCATTATTTATTTATTTATTATTATTAGTTTAACTTTTCTATTTCCCTTTTATTTTATTATTTTTTTAAAGTATTTCTTCTTCCGATCTCTCTTCTTTCTTTATTTTCTCTATTTTTTTCTTTTCTTTTCTTTTTCTTTTTAAATTCATATAATACAAATTGTTACTCATTTGAATTCATATAATAATAAAGGATGTTATAATATTTTAAATTCATGTAAAACGATGGTTATGTAATTTGTGCAATATAAAATGTTACACACATTACATAAATTGCTACACATATAATGGACATTATTACACAATAATATTGAAAATTCAACAAAAAAAATTAAGAAATAAAATATCTTACTTTTTAGTTCACATAACATAAATTGTTAACACATAAGATAACTTATTATACACGTAACCAAATCATTTCGCACATAACATAGCTTACACACATAACGCATTTTATTAAACTAATAACATAGATTGTTACATTCATAACATAGCTTGCTACAATTTAACAGACCTTTATTACACACATAACATATAGCTTGTTACACGTGTAACGAACCTTCTGATGGACATAACATAGATAGTTCGACATATACCACGCATTGTTAGACCCATAACACAAATTGTTTAATAACATACATTGTTACACATATAACATAACTTGTTGCACACATAATAAATTCTGTAACACACAAAACATAGATTGTTACACAAGCAAATATTGTTACACCTAGAGCCTGTAAACATAGATTGTTACACACATAGTAATCATTATTACACCTACAACACAAATTATTTAATATGGAGCACATTTTATCAAAAAAAAATCATTACAAAAACATTACAACTTAAGTGAAATATTGAGAAACATTGTCATCACAAATGAAAAAATGAAAGAAAAGGAAAGGAAAAGACAAAAAAAGAAATAATTAAAAAAAGAAAAATAAACATAAAGAAAACATGTACTATAGCTCTCTCTCGTCACTCTCTCACCTCCGCCATCACTGTCACCACCGTGAAGCCAAATTCACAAAGTTCTTTTTTGATCAAGTTCATTCTAGAAAATTAATCTCAATAGATTTAAATTTGTCCTTATTTTTGTCGTGAATTGCCTGAAATTTTTTAGTTCATGGTTTGTATTGCAATTTATGATTGATTCCGGTTGATTTTTTTAAGGATTATTTTATCCTTTTTTTTAGGGTTTTCAATTTAGGGCTTTCTAGCGGTGGTAAATCTGGTGGTTGTGGTGGTTCTCATTTTCTAGTGAATTGTGATGGTGGTTGTGTTGTGACCGACAAGTCTCAACTCGTAGTGTTGTTGTGACCGGTGAATTGTGGTATGTGTTTTGTGGATATTTTTGTTACCAACAGTGGCCGAGTGTGACTACGACTCATTGAGGTGTAATTGTGAGTCATTGGAATTGAGTTGTGACTCACTGGAGTTGTATTGCGACTCTTCGGTGTTTGACACAAGTAATAAAATTGTGACTCTGACTTGCCGAAGTCCAGTTGTGACTCACCGGAATTTAATTATGACTCGCTAAAATTGAGTTGCGACTCGCCAGTGTTTGTGGCATAAGTCGTTAGAAAATTGCAACCTGTGACTATCACAATGGTGATAATGTGCCACCTGCTTACTCCAAAAAAGGTAAACTATACCTTAATTTTGTAAAATGTTACGGAAAAATTTGTATTTGTCAAGTTAACCCATTACTATAAGTTGTATGTCATTGTGTTATAGTATCATGTGTTCTAAAGAAGTCCAATAAAAATATATGTGTACCTTTGACTGGATTTTCAAATATAAGAATTTCCAACATTTTGATCTAAATTTCCAAAATCTCCCAAAATATCTTACTATTTTTAAATAGTAAAATTGTAATGTTTGGTAAGATTATATTGGCTCTTCCGAAGCCTTCAATGGTATTCAACCCTCAAGAAATTGTATTAACATTATTAGTTGCTAACGTTAATTTAACAAAATACCTTTGGTCTCAAAGAATTGTGTGAGAAGGGGCGCTATCAGCTAAATAAACATCTTGACAATTCATCTTTACTCTATTTTTATCTAAACATCAATGAAAATCAAATAACAAATATTTTCTTTGAAATTGAAATAATTCATGATACAACCAAATATTAAAACTAGAAAACAAATAGTTCATATCAAATGCAACAATGTAGAAGCAAATAAAAAAAGAATAAACTAATCAATATCCTCCATAGCACTACCATCAACAAAATTACCGCTTCAGTCTATCAAAAAGTCAGAGACATTCAAATGAATCATATCACTTGGATCATTAGAGTTTGCAAAATTGGTCTCGACTTTTAGTTTTCCCTTGATGGAATGCTAGTATAGATCCACAAGATGCTTAGCAGCATGACAGGTATGTGACTAATGTCATTTCATTCCACATATGTAGCAACCTGTCATCATTCTTCTTTTGAAGCAAATCAATACGCATACGCATCCACGCTGACGGTCACATCCACGCCCACGTCAGCATACGTATCCACGCTGACGGTCACATCCATATTCAAAACTTGTTGTATTTGCTTCAAGCAAATCAATAGCATTAGCTTCAAGCAGTGCTGCAGAACCCGTTGGGCATAATGCATGATTTTATTAGTAGTTCATTATGTTGTTCTACAACAAGTAAGCCAGAAATAAGTTCTGAATATTTCTTGAAACCATGTACACTGTATTGCTGTTGCAGTAAGACATTTGCTGCATGAAATGTAGAGAGAGTTTTCTCCAACATGTCCTCATCAGTGATTTTTTCCATTGACAGATTGAGTTTTGAACATATTCTAAAAAGCTTTGAATTGTATTCGCTAATTGTTTTGAAATCATATAAATGAAGGTGCATCCACTCATATTGGGCTCTAGGAACGACTATAGTATTTCAGTGGTCAAATCTTTCAGTCAACATTTTCCAAAGATCTTTGGGATCTTTCACAGTAAGGTATTCATTTTTGAATCCATCATGAAGGTGACGGTGAAGGAAAATTAGTGCTTTAGCATGACCCTTCGGAGATTGTATATTTCCTTATTTTATTGTTTAACCAAGACCCTTTGTTTAACCAAGACCCTTTGATACAAGATAGATCTTAGTATCAAGAGTCCATAACAAGTAATTTCTTCTTGAGATGTCGAGGACAGCAAACTCTAATTGTGTGATATTGGCTGTTTAAATAATTTTCTACAAAATGAAAAATAATTCAATTAATAAATATTACCTGATTAAAAAAATATTTAATTACATATTATTTAACCAAGGCCGGACATGTTAGTAGGCGGCCTGTGGCTAATGCACAGGAAGGTAAGGGGCCCAATAGCATGAATTTTTCTCTCTCCCTCTCTCTCTTTTCTTTTTTCTTTTTTTTTTTTGTTTGGGTTTTTGGGTGGGGGGAGGGGCTATACACATATGAACTAGAAATATACCATTTATGTTAAACTAATTACATATCTATACTCTTCAAAGGTTCTTTTTATTAATGATATATATTATATAATTTATACCCTATTTTTTCAGCATTAATTTATTTCTCTTTAATCATCTTTATCATTTTGAAATCTTATCTTCTAGATTATCTCCATATTTTCTAATCCTCTTATTTCATGTTTCTCGTTTATCAAGAAAATGATACTTAGGTTTCAAATTTGAAGAGTACTACAAATTTTAATTTGTTAGACAAACAAGCCAAACAATACAAAGAAAAAAAATCCTCAAATAAAAAAAATCAAATTTTAGTAGGACTTACTATGATTTCTTTGTTGGTGAATTATTGTCTAATTTATTTTCGGTCAACAACTTAAGTTATTATTTTGTTTGGCTAATATTGAATAATTATAGTATTGTTGTATTTTTTGGCTTTATTTTTATATCAAAATTAAAGAGGAAAATGTAACGCCCAAGTACTAAGCACCCAAGACGCTATTAGACTTCTTTATTTTTACTTTAATAAATGCGGAAGTTTGACCTTTGGATAAATAAATGTAGAATTTTTTTAAAAATAAATAACATCGCAATATTTCAAAATAATTTCCAATATAGCCATGGTCAATAATCAACGAATACTCAAATTATTTTCAAAATATTTAACTTTCAAATAGCACAATGTCTATAAAAATAAATAGAAACATTAACAAATAAATATTTATTCAATTTCCTTTCCTCAATTGCCGTTCCCAGTCGACTCGCTACCGGTTCTAGAACCTGAAATCTTTGAAATAAAAGGTGAGTGTTTGAAAGAAACACTCAGTAGATTCCCACGCACTAACTTTTAAGCATGCAATACATATTAAGCAATTAACACATATACACATGCAAATTATATCTGTTGGCTTGTCTTAATACAAGGCAATTGTCTATGTCTGTGGACTTGCCAAAATGATGAGCTACTCTGTGGGCTGCCAATTAAGGTGAGCTAAGTCTGCGGGCTCTCGATTAAGGTGACCTAATTATGCGCATACTTTTCATATTTTCATAAATCACATACAACACATGCATAAACATAAATATATCTATATATAATTAAGAGAATTAAGTCTCGGTACCCCTACTATTGTATTTTTCCCGCTTAAATTTCTTGGGATAGTTTGCAGTAAATTGAACTCTTTTTTTTTATAGATAAAGCTAAAATCAGAATATTCTCCTTAATCTTCTCTTTTTTTTTTCAAAATTTGAATCATCTATAATTGGGATCTAGATATATTTATTCATAATCTATAATTTTGAATATTCCAACTAATCAAAACATTCCTAGTCTATCAATTTTGAAAATCATGATATTCTCCTTAGCATTAAAACCCGTGAAAAATTGTATTTCAAAATAACTTATATTCTTAACATTGTTATTGGGGAATATTTGAATGGTATAATTGTGTTTTGCATAATAATTCCTATGATGATAATTTGAAAAATTGATTTTAATTTTTTTTATGGCTTTCATTAAGTTTTTTCATTTTGATCATAAATATAATTTATTATTTCAGTAAATTATACCTGAGTGTCGTAAGAGTGTGACAAAAACCTCTTGAAGGTTTTGTAATAAATTTTAGGGCGGTCTTTAAACATTATCATTTATTGAAATATTTTCAAAATTTATTAGGGTGTTTACTAAATTGTAATGTAAACTTTGTATAGAAATATGTTTTATTGGTTTTAAAGTAGTAAAAATCTATTTAAAAGACTAATCTTATTATAGTTAAATTCTTTTCAAGGATATTATATTTTGATTCGTCATTAAACATATTCAATATTGAATTTCTTATTTATTTTTATTTTCCTATATTTTTGTTCATTTGGTTTCCCCGTACAACGCACGGGTAAGAGACTAGTAATATGTAAAGCACCATACTTTTCATAATTGTGCGCACATAACTTTTGAAAATAACTTTGAAAATGGAATCTATCTTAATTTTGCTTTCCTTTTCAAATTTGAGCTATGAGGGCACTACAGAGTCAAATCTCGTGTCTCACCTAAACAAAATATTAAGTAGCTAAAGTTAAAGATTTTGAAAATATTTAAACTAAATAAAAGTATGGGGTCAAATCGTAAACTTTGAAAGTTTTGGGCTAAAACATAACTTTTCAAAACCTTTGAGAACAAAACGGTGTTTTCCAAACTTTAAGGGTTAATATGAATAAAGTTAAAACTTTAGTGGCTGAAGTAAGTGAACTAATAACTTTAGGGCCTTGAATCGACTAAAGCAAAAAGATAAGGGATGTTTTGCTTTGAGATAAAAGTTCAGTGCCGATTTAGACAGCAGTGAAGATACGAGGACTGAAATGACTGCATGTAAAATTTAGGGACTAGAACAAATGACTATGGAGCTCAAGGTTTGGAATGAAAAGGGATTCTAATTAAAACTCAAATCCCTAACTCGCAAGCCCAAATCGTTCAAAGAACAGATGAAATCGTTGTGGCGCGATTTGGGGTTCGATCGACAGCAATGAAAGTCGTCCATATACATCCCTTAAAGTGACATATCCACCATAGTCCCTCACCCAGCCAAGGTGATCCTCCTTACCAAACACCACCGTTAATATATCCCGGTGTCTTTTTAAGGTAAAAGTCCCTTGGCTGACGCCATCGTGCATTTCTTTTTGTTTGCAAAAATTAAAATAAATATAAGTCATCTGAATAAAAAGCAAGTAATTAAGTAAAGTAAATATTCCTTATTAATGTATACTTACGATTTTCTCATACACTTCCTTCGTTTCCCCCATTAGGTATGTAACCATCTGGGCCCTTGATGGCCCTTGCCAGAGCCCAATCTAGACTTTAATCCTCAATCTAAAAGGTTGAGCTAATTGACCCACATGATGAGGAGGAGGAAGACAAGGGGTCTGCAACTACCCGCTCTACCCTCCTACGAGCATAACTAGCTGAGCAAAAATAGTGAGGAATCATGTTAAACGCTTGACATTGCTTCCCTTCTTACTTTTCTCCTAAAAGTCCATTCAGCAATTGTTTTTTATTTTTACCTGTTGTAAGAAAATAATATAAAATTTTCTTTGATCATACCTTGAACTCTTCAGTTTCATGATCCTTTGGCAAGGAGTTTTATACTTCTTTTGCTTCTCTTTGATATATTTTCACACCAACATAGCCTTGAAGTCTCGCAATCTCTTCCCAGCTTCTCTCAATACAAGCTCCTTCAATCTGTCATCCGTGAGGTTGAATCTTTTCCACAAGATAAAAATATCAGATTATGCAATAACAAATTTCTGCAAGATAAAATCAAATTGAACCACGTAAACTTATAAAAGTACCTTGACGTTTTCCGACACAAGATCCTTAAGGGGTTGCTCAAATACATGCCAATTAGAATAGCTTGTATGCACATGAATCCGAACCACAAGCCCCAGTAATTGCCCAAATCTGTGGCTAATTGCCCGATAAGCCTTCCTTGCTCATTAAATTTAACCACCACAACCTGCTTCTTCTTCAATTTCTCATAAGTTGTTGGACCTCTTATCTGCTTCTTTTTATAACTAGTTGGATCATCTGTTACACCTGAATTGTTAGCCATTAAGAGCACTCACTATGTCTCTATCTATACAAATGCAAACAAA
Source organism: Nyctanthes arbor-tristis (assembly GCA_963692815.1). NCBI lineage: Eukaryota > Viridiplantae > Streptophyta > Magnoliopsida > Lamiales > Oleaceae > Nyctanthes > Nyctanthes arbor-tristis. The sequence continues at coordinate 141,122 of CAVNYN010221652.1, forward strand.
AGTACATCAATCTAACCAATTGTATTCCAACACAATAGTGCACGTAAATAATAACATACAAACTACTGGTAATATAACTAGATATTAGCACAAACAAGAGAATTGAAAATGCATGTATAATGCAGAATGCAAATGATCTTACACGATGATGTTACTACGAGCGATGGTCAATCCATAGGCCTTCCCCATGATCTAAAAGTATGTAATTTGTCTCGATATTACGTCCACTATAGGTGTATATTGTATACCAACAGAGAAGGGCGAAGTTTTGTCAAATTGATCATACTCTTCTTTGTTGACCACATCATCTATGACAACTATATGTCTCTTTTCTTGAAAGACTACTGGACACTTAGGCTCAATAGGATCAACAATGTAGAACACTTGCTTAGCTTGTGATGTGAGTACGAAAGGGTCATCTTGATAGCCCAGCCGACCAAAGTCCACCTGATTGAAACCTAATTCGTCAACTGAAACACCCCGATGGTTTTCAACCCACTTACAGCAAAAAAGAGGAACCTTGAGAACCTTGTAATCAAGTTCCCAAATTTCTTCAATCACACCATAATACGACATTGCGGCTTCCACTGGCCTCCCATGGTTGGCTCTAAAATATTCTTATGAAAGTGCTACTACCATCCCCCTCACTATTTTGCATCCTGCTCTTATCGTCTTGCTGTTTTTTGTAAAATATGTAGTCGTTAATGTCATACCCTTTGTAAGAAGAAAGATCCACTCTAGAACCGTATGTCAACCATTATATTGTCTCTGTGATCGCCGTCGGCGTGTGGGACAATTGTTGAAGCACTCTATCTCTGAACCATGTTATAAATATACAATTATGTTCATTGATCAGCCACATCTGACCCTTAGAAGGATTCTGACACTTTAATAGCAACATGTGCTCGTCCAAATATGGGTGAACTACAGTACGGTGCTGCAAGACATGAAGGTGTGCTTTATCTCACATTTCGGTCCTGGGAACGATTGATTTGAATCCAATCGTACCTTTACCTCCAAGTCTCCCCTCATGCCGCGATCTAGGAATACCAATGGCTTCAAACCATTTAGGTAATCATTACAAAATTCAATAGCCTCGTCAGTAGCATACCCTTCAATTATACTTATTTCTGGTCAAGATTGGCTTCTCAGGTATCTTTTCAAAATACCTATGTATCTCTCAAATGGATACATATACCTCAAGAAGACTAGGTCACAGATCTTAATTTCCCTCGCCAAGTGACCATAATGTCAAAAAATAATGGTAGAAAATTCATTTCCAGCAGGCAACGACCGTGCAACAAATTGAGTTGAAGAAGAAGCAATGCTTAGTTACGATCTGTCTAACATGTTTTGACAATATACCTCGTATTGCAACCTGAAAAATCTATTGCATTAAGACATGACAATCGTGGGACTTCATACCAACTAATTTTAACTCTTTCATCGACACCAGCCTCTTGATGTTTGATGAATAGCTAGATGGACTTAACAGCATTCAAACACTCACAAAAGCTTGTTTTCTCTTGTTTAGAAGAGTCATAGCACGCGGGGAGCAAAAATATATGCTTTTCAGACTCCTACGGCGCTAACTATTCCCATATCCCAATTTCTACCAGGTTTTTTCTAACTTTGATACTATCTTTCGATTTTGCTAGTATATTCAACAACATTCCGATGTGCACACATTGTTCTCCATGTGTATTACATCGAGACAGTGTCTATCTTGCAAATACTGCCATTATAGTAAATCTCAGAATACATATCGCTTCTTCCATATATTCTTCTGTGGAGGCTTCGAAGTTTTACCATGCACAGTCATTTCTGGTTAATAGCAGATGGGCGACTCAAGTCTTGGTTTGCCCATTGAAAACCTTTTTCTTCTTTCGATATAGTGGTCAGATCGGAGAACGATTCGACGACTCATGAACACATTTTTCTTACAGTTATTCAACCAAAGATTAGCTGTCTTATTTTTGCAAACGGGGCACACTTTAGCTCCTTTTGTAGTATAACTTGACAGAGTTACTGTATTCTGGAAAGTCATTCACGGTGCAAAAAACCATTGTACATAATGTGAAATACATCCGGCTATGTGCATCAAACACCGAAACACCTTCGTTCCACAACAACTTCAAATCATCAATAAGTGGCGCAAGGTATACGGCTATATTGTTTCCCGGTTGTTTAGGTCGTGAAATCAACAATGACAACATTATGTACTTCTGCTTCATACACAACTAAGGAGGAAGATTGTAACACACTATAAGAACCAGCCAAGTGCTATGTCGACTACTCATATTTTTATATTCGCCACTGAATTTAGAAAACATCCTATTTATATTCCTCTACTGGGAAGAATAAGTTGGGTGTCTAAGTTTTCTGTCTTCTTTCCTCCCATCAGCATGCCAAAGCATTATCTTCATATTGTCTGTATTTGCAAACAAGTGTTTGAATCTAGGTATTATGGGTAGACACCATAACACTTTTACCGGAGGGCCTTTCTTATCCTCACGTTTATCATGGTTGTCCTTTCTCTTAAACCTAGGTGGCCACACTTTGGACACTCATACAAGTATTTGTACTCATGTTGGTACAAGACAGAGTCATTTGGATATGCATGTCTCTTCTCAATCTCCATACCCAACGGGCACAACAATTTATTTGCCCCATAGGTCGAGCTAGGAAGCTCATTATCCTCTGGAAGCATGCCTTTTAGGAGTTCTAGTAACCCTATGAACTTCTATCACTCCACACATTATTTGCTTTTAAGGTATATAATTTGAACACAGCAGACAACTTTGTGAACTTTTTACATCCAGGAAACAAGGGCTTTTAGGAATCGATCTCGAAAATGTATAGAGCCTCAATGAAATCATCTTGTAGATCATGCATCATTTCATCTATCTAGTCATTCTGGACATCATCATTATCTTCCATGGCCACATTAATCTTATCACTTTTATTTACCATGTTATCCTCCTGAGCATCCTGAGCACCCTAATTGTCACCAATGCTCGTCTGAGAAGTAAATTCTCACCATCCCAAAACCACCGCGTATAACCTTTGTTAAAATCGCGTCTAATCAAATGGTGCTTCACTTCAATATAGCTATGATACTTTTTAAGATTCTTACAATCGCGACAAGGACAAGCCATTAATTCTTCCCCTTTTTTCTATTATCTTCATCGAATTTTACAAACTCTTCAAGCCCATTCAAATATTATAGTGTGGTACGTCTATTATACATCCAACTCCAATCCATATATGTCTCACAACCGATTAATTAGATGGCCAAAACATGTGTTACTCATTTTTAACAGATAAGTTTTCCTACATTATTTGATTTCTTTAATTCATTTATTTACTCATACTTGTTACTTACATATTTATTTTCATCACGAACACAATCAAATAAATTTTACCATTATTTGACTCTCATAATTTATTTGTACATCAAATTTCTTTCTTATATACATATTCATTAATTTGTATTACAACCTTAATGAAAGAAATTTTAATTATTTGTTATGATAAACTTGTTTATCATGTTAATTACAGAGTCATTTCTATTGCAAGCTTAATTAAAGAATTTTTATATTATTTGATTTCCATTATTTAATTGTATATCAATATTGTTTCTTAACTACATATTTATTTGTATCATACACATATAGAGTTAAGAATTTTTTATATTTTGATTTTCCTATCTTATGTGTCATGTTAATTTCACCTAATTAATTTGCATATTTATAAACTTAAGCCAAGATTTTTTTACATTATGTGATTAATTTTCTTATAGCTTGTTCGTCTATCAACCCTTCTTAATTACATATACATTACCATCACAATTTTAGTTACCAATATCTCAAGGCAATACATCAACTTTCAAAAAAAAAATCTTTGAGGCATTTGATCAAACATGTGGTTTGTACCTTTAAAAATTTCCACAAATCCATCAACTTAACAAAATATTTTGTGCCCATAGCAATGTAGACATATATTTAAAAAACAATACTCAATAAATTACACACATCAACTAAAATCAACAAATTTCATGCTAACTAAATATGCACCAACCCTAGCATCCTAATTCAAAAAATGTAAGCATAATCTTCCGTCAATCCAGTAAATATTAACAAAATTATCATCTTGTGTAGTTAAAACTTACCTGAAACTTGAATGTGGAAGATAGAATGAGTCAAGAAGTGAGTAGTGCCGAAATTCCAAACGCAAATCGAAAAGTTGAGGTCGGGGGTTCTATAGCTACACGCAGATCGAAGAGTTGAGGCTAGGAGTTTGCTAGACACTGGGAAATGGAGAACTGGGACTACAGTGGTTGGACTTCAACATGCCAAAACAATGCACGTACTGGATTGAGAATAGTTGGGCTTTGGCCTATACTGGTTTAGGGATAGAAAAAGGCAGAAAGGTATTAGGGATCTGATTTGCACAAAGTCTGTTTAAAATATATAGCTAATAGGCATCGGTTCCTAAAAGGAACCGACGCCTATTACTTATACACATTTGTTCCATATTGGAACCAACGTGTTTTGTGCATATATAGCTATTAGTTGCCACATGGCAACCGACACCTAAAGTTTGCACCCACAATACAACATCGGTTTCAACATGGAACCGACATGTTTTGTAAATATATAAGCTTCCTTTGCCACCTAGCAACCGACACCTAATGTTTTCACCCATCGTACATGTCAGTTCCTCCATGGAACTAACATTTATTTTCATGCTAATAATTTCAAAATTGCTTCCACATGTGGTTTATGCGTCGTTTCGTCTAAGAACCAACGTCTATTCCAATTTTTTTTGTCTATTTCTGTAGTATTGGCCATACCTTCGGGCTGCCCAATTAGAGAAAAGATTCCATGAAGGAATAACTTCAGTGTAGAGGAGTTCCTCATCGGGCAAGTCCTCAGAAAATTCCCATTCATTTGGAACTAGATGATCAACGAGAAAATCTACTAAGGCTTATTCTTTAACGGTTTTTTTGAGGAACAAACTTGATATTGAATTCGGTTAATAAGAGAGCCCATTTTCCAATCCTTCCTAAAAGGATAGGCCTAGGCATGACATATTTTAATGGGTCTACTCTGGAAACCAAATTGATAGTATGTGCAAGCATGTAATGCCTTAATTTTTTAGCAGGAAAAATTAATGCTTTCTATTGGTTAGTAGTTCAATTCAGCATTTTTCAATGTCTAACTCAAGTAATAAAGTGTATTCTCTTTTCCTTCATTGTTCATTTGAACTAAAAGTGCACATGAAGAATGTTCCTATGCAGCCACATAGAGTGCCAGTGGCTTTCTTGAAATAGGAGCTGCAAATGCTGGCAGATGAGACAAGTATCGCTTTATACTTTGAAAAGCATTTTTACATGCTTTCTCCCATTGAAATGGAATATCTTTTTTTAAGGGCCCGTTGAAATAATGGCATCTTCCAGCAATGTAGGATATAAACCTTTGTATATATGCCAATTTTCCTTGAAGATTCTTCAACTTGGGTAAATTCCTTGGCTATGGCATATTGATTATAGCATCAATCTTTGATTGGTCAATCTCGATTCCTCGATGGCAAACAATGAAATTGAGAAAATTTCTAGAATTGATACAAAAGGTACACTTAAATAGATTCATTTTCAGCTGATATCGTTGAAGTCTTTCAAATACTAATCTCAGATCTTTGAGTTGATCAACTTTATTTTGATTTGATGACTAAGTCGTCGATATAGCATTAAACTTACTTATGCATCATGTCGTCAAAAATCTTTTGCATCGCCTGCTGATATGTGACACCTGCATTTTTCAACCCCAAAGGCAAAACTTTGTAACAATATATACATTTAGGTGTTTTGAATAGATGTGAGCTCTTCGTCTTTTGGGTTCATATGAATTTGGTTTTATCCATAGAACCCATCCGTAAAGGATAATGCCTCGGACCCTATAGTTGCATCCATGATCAGCTCTGCTGTTGGTTAGGAGAAGTCATCTTTCAGGTATGCTTAGTTCATATCCCAAAAGTCGACATATATGCAATTTTCTATTCTTCTTTCTGACTAGAACAATGTTTGCTATCCGAGTTGGGTATTTGACTTCACAAATAAACCCTACCTCAATTAACTTATTAACCTCAGCATCTATTTGAGGAATTAATTCCGACCGGAACCTCCCCTGAGGTTGTTTAATTGGACAGATATCGTGCCTTACTGCAAAATGATATACCACGACCTTAGGATCCAATCTTCCTCTTTGTATGGATTGGCATGATATTTATGGCTGATCCACACTCAACTATTATGAGATGAAGTTTGCAATATGTCATATAACCACTAATGTACAGTGGCCTGTTAGATAAATGAGAACCCATTTCTAGGTCATCGTCACCAGAGGTGATAGTGACCATGTAATCTTGGTTAGTTCTTGACTTAAAGACCTCTCCTTGATACTCCTCTGGATATATCAAGGCTACAACCAAGGCTATACAATCGCCGAATGGAAAATGTAAAATTTCTGTCCGACTCGTGTTTGAAGGAATATTGTTGAGTCGTGAGTCGGTCTTCATCAATTTTGATGTTCCCTCCTTGCTGTCGTGAGATTTATTCTCTTTCTCGACATTTATCACATTGGAAGAAAAATATTCCCTATTAAAGAAACTTTTAGGAAAATATTCCCCTAAGGTTACAAGACTTGGAACTTTTTGGGACATTTTGGATACCCTTTCTTTAGCATAGGATTTCTTCTTTCAATGACTCCTTGGCCTTCTCTTTGGCCTCCAATTTTCATTTTAAATACCGGGCTTTTCAAACTTTGAATTTTTTCGACGTTGTCTCGTTACGACTATCCATGCCCTTGACTATCATTTGATGATGTCTCTTCATTCGATTACACATCTAAACTTTCTGCCTCCAGCATTAGTACTACAAAACGAGACATATACGATATGTTACTTATCTTTTTTAAATTGTTATATTTTTCCTTTTTTCTTATAAAGATGCACCACTCATCTCCAACCTCATCTTCCATTTTGGAATTGGAGTCCTAAAGATCTACATCATCTGTCATGGTCTCGTACAATGCTGGAAGATAAGGGCCTCACCTTTCTATTTCAGGGTAGATGTAGACAATTGTAACTTTTCCATCTACTTTAAGTTCTACCTCTCGAGCACCTTCAAGAATATGTGGTCCAAACTCTACTGATTTAGTACCAGAGTTTTCAGAACCATAACTTAATGAAAGAGATGGTCATACCTCATCTATTGAGATTAGATCAAATGATCCAAAAGAGACCATTGAACAATTTGTAGGTAATTTTTCGCCTATTTCCAATTTGATCTTATTTTCTTTGTCCAAATGAACAATAAGATCTTTCAATTATTTTTTGCTCAAGAAGCTGATCTAAGAAACCTAAGACCTCAGCATCTGAGAATGGATATTCTTTCTCAGCCAATGCTGTCAAAGTTGGAAAATGATTCTCATGGCCTTGGCTTTTGTTTTTGGCTTGTAAACTGATTTTATACTCCGGCTTTGGCTTTGAACTTGAGTCAAAGTCTTACTTTTTGAAATTAATCCTTACTGGAGCGGTTGAGACTGCTATAGCCTCCTTGGCTTTACTTGGCTTTACCTCTTTCTTCACATCTTTTTTGTACTCTTTTTCGCTAGGATCGCTTGGAAAATAACTTCCATGCCTTGCGATTTGGAGTTCCAAGTCATGAGCCCGTGTGGCTAACTCTTCAAAAGAGTGAGGCATATTGCCTGAAGATTGTAAAGCAATCCCCAATGCATACCTGGGACACACATGTCAATAGAGGATGATTCACTTATAAACTCCTTGCAGTTTAGCATTAGATTTATCCAACACCTAATGTACTCCACCATTGGCTCTTCTTTGATTTGTTTTGTTCTGGCAAGTTTCGGTAGACTAACCATTCGCCGAGTGCTGTAGAAGCACGCATGAAATTCACACTCCAATTGGTTTCAACTATCAACTGAACCCACTGAGAGATCAGTGTACCATTTGAATACTACACCTTTAGGGGAACAGACAAACTGTTTGACCATAGTGTCATTACAAGTGCTAGCATTATTGCAAGTCTCAACGAAATAGGCAACATATTGCTTTGGGTTGCCTTTTCCATCAAAACATTGAAATTTCAGAGGCTGATAGCCAAGGGACATCCTCATTTCATCAATTTGATGAGTATATGGCTTGGCATATACCATCAAAGATTGTGGTGAGCCACCGTATTGGGCTCGAATGATGTCAGCAATCATATGCTAAAGTTGTTGAACAGATAAGGAACCAACAGAGACTTGAGCGGTATCACGCAAAACATTTTGCAGCACAGCCCTGTAATGTTGGCCTTGCTTTTGTTGTTGCTCTTGCACCTTTAGGTGATCATCTCCAGAGGAACTTGCATCTTCTAGGCTAATTTCTACCCCAGGGTTTGGAAGCTCCAACTTTTGTATCAACACTGCAATTTGAGCGTCCTTCTCTTCCAAGGACATCGTCAATTTTTCAATGGCCAAAGCGTTTAGTAATTTGAACTTGGGCTCACTTCCGTGATCATTACTGGCTCTAGAGAGTCATCAAAATTTGTGTAGTCACCCCATGTTGGTGGAATTGAGTTTGACCGAGTAGACCCAGAAACCGATCTGTTAGTTGACATAGAATAAAAACGGGGACTTTTTCCCGTGCCTTGAGATTTTGCTGTGGTTGATCTTGACCTCTTTTTGGTTCTAATGGACTTAGAGCACTTTTTCTGAGAACTTTCTCAATAGTGAAACTAATTGAGTTTCCCCAGTCCTTGTCCAAGAGCGTGTTGAGTGGAAAATGTCAGCAGTGTCTCCCAAAAGAAGCCACAATTTCCTTTGATTTATCGCTTACCATTGCGATTTTGGTTTTTGAAATTGTTGGACTTTGTGGAATCTAGAGATGAGAGGTAAGAGTATCCCACTGAGCGTGCCGAGAAATTTTGTAACAAAACAAATTTCATTCATATTAAAATAGATAATACGGAAATTCGTTACAATTGGAATTTGATAAAATACAAGTGGATTGACGCTCTTGTAATTTGTTAAGCTGCAAAACTCCTCTAATTGACAATTCCAAGTTTGAAGATGAAGTGCCACGTGACTTGATCTCCAGTTTACAATCAGTTTGAGACTTAAAGCCTGAATTTTCATAGATTTCCATATATGGATTTGAAACTTGGGGGAATCTGAGACTTAAGCCTCGGGATTTGTAGATTTCCAAATTTGGATTTGAAGATTTGATTTAAAGAAGATTTTGATATCCTTTGAATTTCCCGCTTTCTGCTTTTGAATTTGCTTTGGAACTTATACTTGGAATTTAATTTAGAGTTTAAGAAGACTTTGATCTTCTTTGACTTAAAGAGAATTGGATTCTCTTAGACTTAGAGAGCTTTCTTGCTTTTCTCCTTAAAATGCTTTTGCAGGAAATTTGTGTCTGGACCCCAAACCCTAAGACCAATAGGGTTTATATAGGCCACAGTCATGGGCCGTAAGTGAACTTATGAAATGGGCCAAATTTTGGGCTTTAATTTGACATTACAATTATGGGGTCAATTATTAAAAATAAACCTAGCCCAAACAATTTTTAAAAAATTTTTTTGATGCCTACATTACATATTAACAATGTAAGTTGTGCATACAACTAGATCTGCTATATGTATAAAAACATATGTTACATCTATTAATAGTAACATATCCTGTTAGATAGATAACATACAATGTTACATTATATTTCTGTGTGCAATATGACTTTTTTATACTAATTTATAAGTGTAACATACCATGTTTTGTGAATAACATAAGTTGTGATAAGAATAACATAAATTGTTTAGTTGTTCCATTTTTTTTATCTCAATAACAAATGTTACATGCAATAACATACTTTGTTATACAAAGAGCATATGCCGTATGACTAATTACATGAATAACATAGCATTTTATAGAAATTTTCAAGTACCCTCAAAAGCTGGAATTCTGACAAAATAAGAATACCTATTGTGTTTTTGCTGGAAAATAGAGTTGAATGTTTGATTCCTCAAAAGCTACAATTCTATTAAAATAATGAAGAAAGTGTAGATCAATGAATATGAGTTCAAATCTAGTAACACTCAAATTAATGTGAACATAATTTCTGAATTTTATATGTTATAATTGTTTCTCACCATTGATCAAGAAAATAACAATAAGTGTGCTCTTCACTATGATTAAATCACGATTTGCATTTGTGATTTGTATGAGTTGCGATCAGTAACTCAATCTCTGGATTAGCATGGAGTTTTTCAGAATCTCGATGATCAAAGAAGATGTAATTTGATTTGCTTTTTTTTTGCTGATATTTTAAATAGGGCAGTATTTTTGGAATAAGGAAACATTATACGGTATTTTTGGTATTTTCCTAGAAAGCGTGGGTTTTCTAGAACTTTCCCTAAGAATAATATAATATGATGGAAGTTTTTATATTTGCCCTTTAAAGGAGATAATTAAAATCAACGTGCTCCTTTAGAAGCCCTGAATAAAAATTTCTAACACAAATAAATATATGATATACAAGAATTATAACACCATAATTATATGAATTTAAATAAACATATTATACAGAATATCTAATAATTAGATCAATTAATTGAGTATAGATAAATTTAGGGTTAATGATACCTAACGTCCCCAACCTTTCAAGTATTTATAGATCACGTCCCAAACCTTTAATTTTCCTTCTGTGGATCCTCAACCTTTAGTGAAATCCCCAGTTCAGTCTTTCTTGGCGGAAAGCGTCTAATTCGTCCGTTAAGTCAAGAGCATTTTTGGTAAAATATAAAAAAGTATATATTTTAGCTAAAAAATAAAAAAGAAAAATTGGGTGGGCCAAAGAGGAGGGCCAAGGCCGCCACTGCCATTTCTAGCAACCTCTCTCCCCTTCCCATATTTTTCGTTTTTAATTATTTTTTTGAAATTAAAATACTTATATTTTATTAAAAATACCCCTAACTTAGCAGACGAGTTAGACGTTTTCCGTCAAGAGGGACTAAACCAGGGATTTCATTAAAGGTTGAGGATCTATAGAAGGAAAATTAAAGATTAGGGACGTGATCTATAAATACTTGAAAAGTTGTGGACGTTGGGTGTAAGTAACCAATAAATGTAAAACCAGTTTAATTATGATATATATAAGATGCACGGTTCTTATGTATTTAAATAAGGCTGTTAGCGCATATCAATAAATAATGGTTGCCATATTAATGTGTTATGTAACTGGCCTCCAAAATCAAGTCAAGAAGAAGATCAATAAAAGAAATCCTTCATTATCTCTCTATTATATAGGAAAGAAATATGAAAGTAATATAATATGTGACTATCATATTTACATTAGGTAATTGGCTGTCATATTATCTCAAAAAGTGAATCAATCAAGAGAAAATTCCATCATCCCTTCATATGATAAGTCAAAATATGATTATCAACCTGAAATATAAAATTAGAAGCAAAAATTCCATTAAAATTGAATATTAGCTATCTCTTTATGCACTTCGATGCATAAAGACATGGATAATCAAATTAATATTTTAATACCAAGCCATTTATGTGAAAAAAATAAAATAAAATAAATAAATAATAAAAACAAAATTGTTATAGTATGATGATTCTAGTCTCAAACATCATAAATTTGATGTCAACAATGAAAATAATTAAGAAATTAAACATTGCGGTTAAATAAAGGTTGCCAAGTGCCAATTGAAAATGACTGGCAAAAAGAACCAAGAGGCACAAATGAAAATAATGGTTGCCTTCCTTAGGCACAATAGGCAAAGAAAGTGAAAGCAAACCTTTTGCCAATACATTTCCGCGTAAAGAAAAGAACAGAAACTATTGATCGCACTAAGAACATGTTATGAAAGAGAAAATAAAGAAGAGATGAACGATTACCTCTAAAAATTCTTGTGTACAATTTAATGAGGCGTAAAAACCCATATTTATACCTAGGGTTTTAGGGATAGAATAGTCACACATCTAAGGTTTTTGGGGGTAAAATAGTCATTCACTATATATTTAATTTATTTACAACAACTATATGGTAACAGCAATGATCCCCCCCTTTTTTTAACACGTCACCTTCACATTCAAGCAAAACATTAGAATTGAAAATACACTATTGTATATATGGGGTACAAAGTTGTAATTCATTACTTTAGGTAGTTATATGGTGTATGGTGGTCCTTATCTGTCTATGAGTAAACAAGTTGTCACATGAATGTTCTTATCTAAGAAATAGTAACTAATTTCGGTGTGAATGGGGTAGTAAAGGATCCAGATATGTACATATTTACACTAATCATGGCATTTAGTTTTCCTATGTTAAAGACTTCACAAACTTTTATTGCCAATATTGTCTATCAGTTTTCGTGCATCCTTTAATGGAAAATTGAAGATGTCTAAAAACCTCTTGAAAGTTTTATAACAGAATCCCAACCCAATGTGGCATGTATCGATTCACGTCACGTATATTTCAAATTCGCATGTCATACATATAGTTGGAATTAATGTACAAGGCCCGATAGTTGGACCTGGATTGTACATAATGGATTGATTTGATTAATAAGATTAATTGGGTCAGACCGTACATGGGCTCTAGAATCCTAATTAAATTAGGGTTGTGCTAGGGTTTCGTAAGAAACCTAAAAATAGGACGCTTTAGGGTCTTGGGTTATAAGGATAATCACACATACGTTCTGTATTAACTTGTTAACACAAGATAATAAAGAAACCCTAATCCCCACAACGAAAAGTTCATGTTTTTCGATTGTTCTCGCTGTGTGGATTATTGTTAGAGGCTGGACGCTTGGACATCTATGATCAGATATGCCGAATTTGTTGCTTCGTTCTAGGTAACTTTCTGATCATGTATTCCATCTAAGAGTTAGTTTGATCCTGGTATATGAATTATATTTTTATTTCTACTGTGCATGTTGTCTATAATTCCTAACAGTGGTATCAGAGTCATCTTGCTTTTTGTTAGATTTCATTATTATTTGTGTAACAATAATTGTTATTATTTCGTATCAATTTGATTTGTGGTAATTGTTGATGAAAATTATTTATGAAATAATGAATTCCGAATTCAGTTTGGAATTATTTTTATATTGAAAATCTGAATTTGATTTGTACTTTCAATTGAACTAAAAAAAAAGTGAAAAACGGGCAAGGGCTACTGTGGCGGCTGACCGCCGGTACTTTACTAGTGGTACAGCAGGGCAATTGTAGTGGCCCGACCTCCGCTGCAACTGTAACAATGGCGCTGCTGCAATAGCATCATAACGTTGCTGTAACAGCAGAGCTAGGCTGTTGGGGACGGCAGCAACCTGTTGCTGTTCACAGCAGCATCAGGCGCTGCTCCGAAAGCGGCACCATGAGCTGCGGCGTGGCGGCTAGGCTTTGGTACCCTAGCCGTTGTTGATTTCTTTTGGGGACGGGGGCTGCTGGTGCAATTTCTAAAATTAGAAAGCAAGCCCTCTTTGTTTCAGAAGTATTAAGGGAGCCCATGTAATTTCATAAATTATATAAATAGTCCCTTATGTTTTGGATACTTAGAGATTGGTCCCTAAAGTTTTTGAAATTTCAGAGTCAGACTCATCTTTTAGAGATTTGACAAATTAGTCTTTGGATTTTGAAATTTAACTCAAAACTTTTGTAAAAATTTTGTATTTGTCAATTACGTCAAAATTTAAACTTTATAAAATTTATTTTTGCCAAAAGTTTTTTATTTGTATAAGAGGTTAAATTTTGACTTATTTTAAATATGGTTTTAAACCCTAAAGACTTTCCAAAGCTTATCAAAGTATGACTTTGATATTAATAACAAAATAAAGAGTTACTTTGTTTGTCCCATTTAGTTAATCAAATTGATTGATTAATTGGATTAATCATGATATTTTATTAATATGAAATTGAGTAACTAGTTTGATTAATTAATTTATTTCTACGTTTGGTTCTTTTTATTTGTCTATAGTATTTAGACACCTATTGTCAACTACCACAAATCTAGAAATTGATGTGTTCACTAGTATTTGATATTGATGAATGTTTGTGGATGATTATGGACTCAACCCATGTAATTGGTTGAACATATTGTTAATTATTTTCTGTTATTCCTCTTGAGGCCTTCGAGCCGATTATTTAATTCAGTTGGGCATGCCTGCCTATTATGTGATTTTGCGCCTATGAGCTAATTGTTTTAAATTTTATTTTCGGCCTGCGTGTCCATATTTCTGCGTCTGTGCCAACTAGTATAGGATACAGGTTGGAGATAGACCACAAGAAGACAACTAGTATAGGATACAGGTTGGAGAAGAAAATGGAGATCTTTGCATTTAGCATTCGATGATTGAATGCAATGTCCCCTAGGAATTGATCAATCAGTCTTTTTCATGGCTCGAGAAGACTAGATAGATACATTCCATAATCATCCACCCATATTTATTATGAATTGATGATTGTATGTGTGATGTTATTTTGATACATAATTGTGATGTTGATGAGACCGGTCCCATATAAAATATTAAATTCATATTAATTGTTAATAGATGTCTTCCACTATTATAATGAAAATCAGAGATCATTATCGATGTTAGCTTGTTTAGTAACTTAAGGCAGCTTGCTCGTGAATATGTTTACCACTATGAAACATATCATGTTTCCGAACAGTGGGTCGAATTTAACTAAAGTTTTATTTCTTATTGAGTGACTCAAGGAAATAAGATTTTAGAGGTGTGTCAAGTAAATACATAAGATGTGTGTGATAATTAGTTATCTACTTAATGATCTAGAAGTCACATATAGATGTGATTGATAAAGTATCTATCTGAATGTTTTATCAGGGCTTGTTGAGTAACTCAAGGTTCTAGTAAAACAAACTGGGTCCTAGCCTGCTGAAAAATGAAAATGTTTTATTAATTAATGTTAAGGAATCATTAATTCAGTGGGAGTATAATTAATTTAATACAAGTCCATGTTAAATTAATATATTACATTCAGTAATTGTTATATACTTGTCATTTCAGTTTATTGAATAATGAGTAATCACATTAACTAGAAAGGCATACTTGATGCCAACAAGCTTATTGGACAAAATTTTATGGACTGATATCGTAATCTGCAAATAGTTCTCCGATCTTGAAAAAATTGCATATGTTCTTGAACAGTCAACACCGGAAGTTCATTCCAGAACAGGTGGAGGCATACAATTATCATATGGATGACGATAATACTGCAACATGTGTGATGCTTGCATTTGTCTCCTAAGTTGCAAAAGCAACACGAGGGTATGGATACTTATACCAAGATATTTCGCCTCAAGGAGTTTTATGATGAACGGACTAGCACTGAAAGATATGAAACATCCAAAAAGCTATTTAGGGCTGTAATGGCAGAAGGTTCTTCAGTTAGTGCTCATGTAATGAAGATGATTGGCTACATTGAAAAATTAAACCAATTAGGAGTTTCCATGGACCATGAACTAAGTATTGACTTGGTTCTTCAGTCGCTCCCTAATAGCTATTCACAATTCATTATGAACTTCAATATGAATAAGATTTAATGTACCCTCCTTGAGCAGTTAAACATGTTGAAGACTATTGAGCCCAATGTAAACAAAGTACAAAAGCAAGTCTTGGCTACAGACTCCTCAAAGGGCACTAAAAGGAAGTCTAAAAAAACCTTTAAGAAAGGTTCCAAAAAGGTCAAAAGCATTGGAAAACCAGTTAAGCATGATAAGAAAAAATCTCAGGCCGATGCTACATGCTACCATTGTGGAGGCAAAGGGCATTGGAGGAGGAATTGCAAGACTTACCTCGCTACCTTGAAGGGAAAGAAGTTTACTGAGACTTCTACTTCAGGTAATTATTTTATCGACATTAATATGACTACTGCTTTAGCTTCTTGGGTATTAGATACCGGATGTGGATCTCATGTTTGTACAAATATGCAGGGGTGAAAGAATAATAGATTGTTGGGACGGGGTGAAGTAGACCTACGTGTTGGGAATGGAGCAAAGGTTGTGCTGCCTTAGCCGTAGGAGCATATTATTTATCATTGCCCTCGGCCTTGTTTTAGAATTAAAACACTGTTATTATATCCCTGTTGTTACCAAAAACATTATTTCCATTTCATGTTTGGACATAAATGGTTTTTTCATTCATATTAAGAATAAATGTTGTTTTTTATATCTTAACAATGCGTTTTATGGTAGTGGAATTTGTTTAATGGCATTTACATTCTAGACTTGGAGCATCCTATAATGAGTATATAATGCAAAAGGCCTAAAATTGATAATCATGTTAATAACTCATACCTTTGGCATTAAAAACTTGGTCATATAAATGAAAAACATATTGCCAAGTTACATAAGGATGGATACTTGGACTCAAGTGATTATGAATCATTTGATAGATGTGAATCATGCCTCTTAGGCAAGATGACCAAATCTCTCCTTACTAGAAAAGGAGAAAGAGTTGCAGACTTATTGGCACTCATACATACAGATGTCTATTAATGCTAGAGGGGTCTTTTCCTACTTCATTTCATTTATTGATAACCATTCTAGATATGATTTTTTATACATGATGAAGTTTAAACATGAAGCTCTTGAAAAGTTAAAGGAATTCAAGCAGGAGGTAGAAAAGCAAACTGGAAAAAGTATTCTGACATTAAGATCTGATCGAGGTGGAGAATATTTGAAAGGTGAGTTTTTAGATTATCTAAAAGAGAATGGGATTCTCTCGCAATAGACTCCACCGCATGCACTACAACACAATGGCATATCTAAAAGGAGAAATCACATATTGTTACATAGGATGCGATCCATGATGAGCCATGCAATTCTCCCAAAAATGTTTTGGGAATATGTAATCAATACTGCTTGTTACACACTAAACCATGTCCCATCTAAGTCAGTTGATAAAACTCCATATGAGTTATGGACTGGTAAAAGACCAAATCTGTCATATTTAAAGATTTAAGGCTGTGACGCTTATGTATTGAATCAGATAAGCTTGGTGCTATATCTGATAAATGCTTTTTTGTGGGATATCTAAGGGAAACTATTGGATACTATTTTTACAATCCTGACACGATAAAAGTGATTGTGTCAAAACACACTATATTCTTAGAAAAAGACTTTATTCTAAGAGGAAATAGTGGCAATAAAGTAGATCTTAAAGAGGCTCAAGAAACCACAGAAGAACCTAACCAATTAGAAGAGCCAAGAGTTGAGCTTTCATTAGATGATGCAGAAACTGGCAATAAGGAAACACCAGTTCCTAAGGACACGCCAGCTCCGATGTGTAAATCAAGTAGAGTAACTCGTCCTCCTCAAAGATAAGATCTGATAATTACCAATGATGCATTGTTAATTAAGGAAGATGAACTTGCTATTTATGCAAAAACAAAATCAAGTATTCACTCAAAGAGATGGCAAGAAGCCATGGAATCTAAAATGAACTCCAAGTTTGAAAATAAGGTTTGAACCTTAGTTGATCTACCTAAAGAGGTAAAACCTATCGATTGTAAATGGGTTTACAAGAAAAAGATCAACATGGATGGAAAATTTTAGACTTATAAGGCTAGATTAGTGGTGAAAGGTTATAATCAAAGACAAGGAGTTGACTTCGAAGAAACTTTTTCATTAGTAGTAATGTCTAAATCAATTTGAATTTTGCTTGCAATAGCAACATATCATGACTTTGAGATTTGGCAGATGGATGACAAAGCTACATTCTTTAATGGGAATCTTAGTGAGGATGTGTACATGACACAACCTGAAGGTTTTGAATCTAATGAGCCAAATAGAGTATGTAAGCTGCAAAGGTCCATATATGGACTAAAACAAGCCTCTAGGAGCTAGAATCTTCATTTCGTTGAGACAATCAAAAAGTTTGATTTTATCAAAAATGAAGATGAGCCATGTGTGTACAAGAAAAACGATGGGAGTAAAGTCATATTTCTAATTTTATATATAGATGACATACTAATATTTAGTAAATGACATCTCTATACTAAAATCAATAAAATCCTGGTTGTCAACTAACTTCTCCATGAAGGATTTGGGAGAGGCAACATATGCTCCGGGGATTAAGATCTGTAGAGACAGAGCTAAAAGATTGCTTGGCCTAACCCAATCTATGTACATAGGCAAAATCTTAAGAAGATTTAAAATGGAAGAGTCTAAGAGAGGACTCTGTCCCATCAGGCATGAGATTAATCTCTCAAAGGCAATGTGTCCAAAGACACAGGCTGAAAGAGATCGCATGGATAGGATTCCTTATGCTTCTGCAATAGGATCTATCATGTATGCAATGCTATGTACAAGGCCGGATGTTTCGTATGCTTTGAGGGTCACAAGCATGTTCCAAGTGAACCCTGGACAGAAACATTGGATAGCAGTTAAGAACATTCTTAAATACTTGAGAAGAACTAATGATGTGTTCTTAATATATGGAGCAAATAACAGTGAACTAAGAGTTCAGGGATATACTGATGCTAGTTTCCAGTCTGATAAAGATGATTGTAAAGGCAGTGCTGTGAGTTGGAAAAGTTCCAAACAAGCAACGACCACTGATTCAACAATGGAAGCCGAATACATAGCTACTTTAGAAGCAGCAAAGGAAGCAGTCTGGATCAAGAAGTTTATAGATGAACTTGGAGTTGTTCCTAGCATTGTTGACCCAATAACTTTGTATTGTCACAACAATGGGGCCATCGCGCAAGCGAAGGAACCCATGTCTCATCAATGGTCCAAGTATGTATTAAGGCGATATCATCTCATTAGGGAAGTTATACAAAGGAATGACATAAAGATAGAACGAGTCGCTATAGATGATAATGTTGCAGATCCATAGAATCTTATGTGATAATTGTTATGCTTAAGCGGATATTAGATAAGACTCTAGCCATGAGTTATCTGGAATATGCCGTACAGGTATAATGAAAGTTGCATGAAGGTTGTGAGTATTCAAAATGAAGATTCATCACTCTTGGATATTAGGAAACTATAATCTGTTTTTCGCTACTTGAGTTGATGAAAATTCCTTGGCCAAGGTGTGATTGTGAGTTGAAAGAGGTTTCAATCATGATCATAAGTTTGTCAACATCAAGTCGTGCGAATAACATAATTGGTTGAAATGAAATTGACGCTTATCCATATCTCTTAACCAATTGGGTTATATTGATAAAGGGATTATAGTTCCACGGCAACCGTACGTAGAAATGTTTTGTCGTACCACATGACATCCCATCATATGGATTGCCTTGACACATTGCTAGATGTCAATCTTGGACGGTGTCATGAACTAATCGATGATAAATTAAAATAGAGATTTTAGTTTATCTTATTCCAATTGGATTAGAGTAATAGTATCATGACGTTTGCCATCGTGAGTGGGAGCTTAACGGGTCACACACAAAAGGTAATAATTAGAGTCTTAGAATTGGACCTTGTCCAAGTGGGAGTTTGTTAGAATTAATGTACAAGGCTCAATAGTTGGACCGGGTTTGTACATAATGGATTAATTTAATTAATAAGATTAATTGGGTCTAACTGTATATGGGCTCTAGAATCCTAATCAGATTAGGGTTGTGCTAGGATTTCAAAAGAAGCCTATAAATAGAGCGCTTTAGAGTCTCGGGTTACAAGGACATTCACACATACGTTCTTCATTAACTTGCTAGCGCAAGATAATACAGAAACCCTAATCCCACTATGAAAAATTTGTGTTCTTGGATTGTTTTCGCTACGTGGATTACTGTTAGAGACTGGATGCTTGGACAGCTATGGTATGATTAGATATACTGAACTTACTACTTCATTCTAGGTAACTTTCTGATCACGAATTATATTTAAGAGCAAGTTTGATCCTGTTATATGAATTATAGTTTTTATTTCCACTATGCGTATTGTCTATAATTCCTAACAGTACATATATGAAGGCCACATGAGATATAAGGTTTTGTAACAAAAATTTTCAGAGTTTTTTTTCCTGAAAGTACATTACAAATTTAAATTGCAACAGTACTAGAAGATATTTGTCCTACTGAAATATAGTACAAAGTAAATCAACAATACAAACACCGTACATGAGAAACAACAATACAAATCCCCCCCCCCCCCATATAAAAGAATATACATTACAAAGAAATTTTAAAAGATATGTAATATAGAGGAATTGAACTTAAAACGTCTAGATCCCAGTATCTCAAAATCATCTCATCAAATGTTTGCAGGTTGATGAAGTGAATTCAATAATAATAAATAATACTAATTAATTAATGGACGATTAACATGTTACCTACTTGTTGCAACTATATATCGTTTCTTCTTTTAATTCGATTGGTCATGTACTAAAAAGAGATTAAATTTTGATGGACATTTATCAACCTCCTTATTTGTACTATCAACCACACGGATTTATCCAATTTCTATCAAATCTCAATCATTCATGTCGATAATTTTCCATCCACTTGAATACCTCTATTATCTTGCCGTGAACATGAGCACATGATACTAAATTATCAAATTGCAACTCAAAATATCTCAGAAGGACCACTCGAAGTGTCAAATTGTAACATATATCAATTCTCTATGGCAATTGATGTTAAAAATCACTTGGCCTTCACGTAAGTTTACATGGGATGGACGGTCAATATAGCAGAAGTCTTGATATATCTGTGAAGATATGGCGGATGATAGTACCGGTGGTTGCGGCCGTAGTAGAGTAAGAAAATTGTACAACCTAATCAACTTATTCAATTTTTTATTGTCTGAAATATCTTTAACTTGGAAATCTTTTGAACTGGTTTAAGTATGTTCGGTCCTTTCTAATTTTGGACTGGTTTATGTATTATTATATTAATAATTTTAATACCGTTCTTTATTTTAGATTTCATTATTTTCTTAACTAAAAAATTAAATGAGTTGGTTGTAGATGTCCCAGAGCCCGTCTCCCCGTAAAAGAGGGACATAGGCAAGTTGAATTTGGCCGAATATTTTGCCTTTCGGCTATTGTATCGATTTGAAAACCCATTTTCTAATACAATTGCTTTCCCTTTAGTGCTAATTTATGCATGAAAATTTAATGACTGTTTTGATTATTGAGTTTTGCTACTTCAATCTATTGATGAAAATTTGTGTACTTCTCATGTATCGCATAGGCATTACACTAGTTTTTCCCCAATATCAATCATGTCGATAATTTTCCATCCACTTAAATGTCAAGAGATAAATCACACATCGAATAACTATAAAATAAATAACTACTATATAAAGCGTTTAGACTCCTTTTAGTAGGTTAACTTTTTAAGGTGGAACCCTGCATTGACATGGTATCAAAGCAAGAACAATTCAATAAATCCGCAAGCACTTATGACTTTTTCCTTCTTGAGCATTATTGCGCTCCTTCTCTTCAAAATGAGTATTGTCCTTCTCATTTCTTCTTTCTTCGCAAGCATTGTGCTCCTTCTCTTCAAGATTGGAGTTCAAATGAGCAATTCAATCTGATTAAAACTCAATTGAGTACACGAATCTCAAGACTGTGTGCTCTAATGCGAGGAGGCCTGCATGTTAAGGGATAAATCCCATATTGAATAACTGTAAAATAAATAACTAATATATAAAGTGCTTGAGATACATCCCTTAATAGGTTAACATTTTAAAATAGAACCCCAAACCTTAATATTTACTATCTCTATACATGAT
Organism: Nyctanthes arbor-tristis; assembly: GCA_963692815.1. Lineage (NCBI taxonomy): Eukaryota > Viridiplantae > Streptophyta > Magnoliopsida > Lamiales > Oleaceae > Nyctanthes > Nyctanthes arbor-tristis. The sequence continues at coordinate 162,908 of CAVNYN010221652.1, forward strand.
ACTAAAATATAACAAATTGCAACTCGAAATGTTTCAAGAGGACCACTTCAACAGTAAAACAATCATTCACATATCTATTTCTTTAGGTACATAATGATTTTTTCTTTTCTTATGTTGTCATACTAGTATCTAATACGTGCATTGAATATGATTCTAAAACTACGTTTTTTTTTTTTTTTGGGGGGGGTTTAAATGTATGGTTCAATTCTATTAAAATATGAATCTTGTTGTGGTTTGAATTGTGTGGCAATTGTTAGATATTTACATTTCAAGTAGGATGTTTGAACTCCAACTGCAAATACCCCTTTCTAATTTCCCTCCCTCTTCTATATCCCGTGGGAGACTCCTGTTGACAAAAAGTCAGCTGAACAATTGAGCCCAAAAAGGGGCAAAATTTCTCCTTTTGCTCAATTTACAATTGGGAAGGCCAAGGCAGTTTGGACTTCCCGATACTAATGCTAAATTCATGAATTTTGAATAACAATGTAATGATCCAATTGTAGGTAATGAATTGAATACTGTGGCTGTTATAAATTATCTGCCAATCAAATTGCATTGGGAAATATTTATTATTTGGGGGTATCAATGCAATGCCTAAATTCATTGTGATTTTCAATTTCAAACCATATTCAGTTATAAAATTAATAACAAAACAAGGACAAAGAGGTTAAGTAATAAAATAAAATAAATACTATTCCCTCTTCGTAAAGATTGTCCCTCTTCATTTTTCACAGAGATTAAGAATTTAAGAATAAATTTCTTAAGATACACTTCTCATTTGCTTATTATTTTTCCTTTCCCGAGTAAAAAAGTATGATAATCTTTCCCTGCTGATAGATTTTTTTAACATCGCTACCAAATTCATTTAATAGCATTTCATATTGAGTAAAATAGAATAACTCTTAGTTCTTAATAAGATAATTGAAATATTGCAGTTTAATGTAGCTAACCATATATTATTTAACATTTTGTACTAATATTAAAGAAACTTTTCAAAAACCTCCTGGAGGTTTTGTAACTTTATGTGGCATGTATATAAGCGCGCCGTGCATATTTTATGTACGTCATATGTATTTCAAATACACTTCTTGTGCATCCATACATGCCACACGGGGTAGGAAGTTTTATAACAAAAATTTCTAGAGGTTTTGAAAAGGGACTCCTACTTTAATTATAGCTATCAACTTTGAATTTAATTCATTAAATAGGGATAAATTAGGAACACGGATCACAAAAGTTGTCTTTCCTATACATTTCTTAATCATGGTAAAAAAACAATTGAGACCAAATAATTGGAACGGAGGTAGCATCTTTAATTTCTTAGTTGAATTCAACTTGATCCTAAATACTAATTTCAATCTGAATTTCTTTTGTTTTCATTAAATTAAATTCTATATAAGCCATATTAATTATTTATTACTGCTTATATTCAGATATACAGTTAAATATAAGTTTTTTCCCCTCTTAAACCCAACAAAGATTCAACTTATATAATATTAAATTCCAGAGTCCAACAGTAGTTTGATTATTGAGATGAAACTTACCATTTGGGATGAATACTATCTCTCATATTCTAGGGAATTGTTGTACTTGCCATGCTAGTTCGATGCTATTGAATCTATCAATGAATACATAGATGTATTTAATAAATTCAAACCAATGAAAAATTTTCAAAAACCTTCAGAATGTTCCACCCTGTGTAGCGTCATGGACGTGACATGCCTTTGAGTGCAAATCACATAGCTTCATCCATATACACCGCACGGAATGGAAGGTTTTTCTACAAAACTTTCAGGAGATTTTAGAAAGGGATTCTTGGATGAAACTTGTGCTCTCCATTCAAATGAGTAATTTTATAGTACCAACAGCAGGTTCCTTATGGAACTTCCAGCCTCATGATTTGGTATAATGAGGTGAGGACATATTGCCTTAGAGGACAAATGCTAAGTTTCTATTCAACTATAACATGCGCCTAATATCATAAAGAAACTAAATGTTGGTATTAGAAAATTTTAATTTTAGTATATAGTAGTATCATATGTTCTTAGGGATCTCTAATCATGAATTGAAGTTCTAGTACTGTTATCAAGAAATCTATCTGTCTATCTATCTCTCTATCTATCTATATATTAAAAGAAAAAGGTTACTCAACATTTTTTTCCGCCTAAATTCTTTGCTAAAGAAGTCTCCTTCTAATGATATTTGTGGATAGCACCCTAAACTTTTTTTTTATAGTTATTGATAGGATTTATTGCCTAAAATCAATTATACTGTCATCTCTTTCCCATCTCTTCCAGCTACCGGGCATATAACTCTCTCCAGTGCATTGGAACTGAATCCTTAATTTGATTCTTTGGGAAATCAAATATGTCTTCTTATGTAAATTAATAGAAGAAAATTGGTTAACATATTTTTCCCGTCTAAACTATTTGCCAAAAAAGTCCTCTTTTTCTAATATTGTTTTGATTATTTTCTATGTTTTTTGGGGGAAAATCTGCTAATTAATATAGGCCTTGCTTTATAAGCTCCAATTTCGGCTTCCTCAATTATTTCCCAATAATTTATCTCAGTCAATTCAATTAATTAATATGTCATTTTCTCATTCTACATCATTCATTTTTTGTTATGGAAGATGGAAGATATTATTTGCAGGTCAATCTCTCTCTCTCTCTATCTCTCTCGCTCCCCCTCCCTCATAATCCAATTCCAATTGGTTTGTTTAAATTCCTTTTTTTATTAGACTTCCTAATTTATACTTTTTCATTGGTTGTTCTCATTTTTTTTTTTTTAGGCGATGGAGAATTTTATCATTTTTTTGAAAGGAAATATCATTTCATTCGTTCAGTTTTGACAAATATTGCCTCACAAAATTTGAGATGAAGAGAGGCATAGAAACCATCCAGAATGAATCATTAAAACAAGTAACAACATGTGTAGCGAGGTTGTGGGTTACTCCATTCCTATCTCTTGAAGTGTAGCAACAAGTACCACAATCACTATCAACTAATAAAGTGCGCAGTTCTTGAATAATCCAGGTGACTAGTGCCAAACGTTTCTCTTTTGTAAGACATTGTACCCCTTCAAGGCAATCCGTTTCCACCAGAGCAATATTAAGGTGGTTCTCTTGTGCAAAGATCAGTCCACGATTGATCACCCAAGCCTCTGCTCTAGTTGAATCCGAGATATCCCTCTTCTGACACGCGAAAGCTCCGATAGTGGCTCATGTTTCATCACGAATAATACCGTCAAATCACATCCATCCATACTCAATTCTCAATGCCGCATTGGTAGCTAAAATTAATCCATGCATGGATTCATTTATATTTATCCATTCAGTCACCCGAACCCCACTGCCTTCATTCTCTAGATTAACGACATGTGTATGGACCCGTTGATAGGACTCCAGCAGAATAAGCATCGCATCTTGAGTAAATTTTGCATCCACTGTGGTTTGTTCATGCATAGTTAGATTTCTATTTTTCCAAATTGCCCAAGCAACCATGCACATGATTTCAAAGGCCCCCTGCTCCACATGCTTCTGTGTATCCCATAGGAAATCCCCAAAAATAAGCCCATCTCCATGAAGGCCGGCTTCTTTGATAACATCCCAGTACCTTATACCTTTCCACAAATTCACAACCCACGGAAGTTGCACGAAGATGTGCAAATCTGTTTCTCAAGACTTGCACCGGGGACACCTTATTGCTACTACCATCCTCCTTATCTTCAAGTTATAATTTCTAGGAATAGCACTCCTCAATAATCGCTATATGAAATGTTTGGTCTGAGGCAAAAGATTCAATTTCCACAATCTATTCCAGTCATCTTCTGCCGTGTCCTCATGTATAAAATGGTAGCCCCATTTTACATTAAGTCCACCGTTCTTAGTAAATGGCCAAATTAGTCGATCCTCACGGGTAGTTTCTTCCACTGACATTGTTAAAATCTGATTTTTGTCCACCAGCCAAAAGATGTCCTCAATTAACTCCAAGTTCCATTCACCCTGATCAGTACGTAAATCACTAAACCAGTTGATGCCTTCAATCCGTGGAGTGAATGGTCTCATGGATGGATTTCCCGCCAGCTAATTATTCTCCCAGATGTGAATATTTTTGCCATCACCAACCCGCCATCTCGTACCACTTATAATTATCTCCTTCGCCCACATGAAGCTCTGCCATAAGTAGGAGCTGCCCCCTTTCACTTTGGCCAACAATATATTTGTGGTCGGGAAGTATTTATCCTTTAGAATCCTCATAACAATTGTATCCGAGCTATTGAATAGCTTCCACACCTGCTTTGCTATCAAACTTCGGTTGAAATCTTGCATGCTATGAAATCTTTTCCCACCCTTTGCTCCCCACCAAAAATTTGAGATAATGCTTTGGATCTCTCCACAAGGATTGTTTGGGATACGAAATAGACTCATGACTTAGGTGGGAATTGCTTGCAATACGGCCTTCACCATAATCTCCTGCCCTGCACTAGAGAAGTAATCCTTCTTCCAAGATTGAATTCGTTCCCAACTCCTTTCCTTCAGTCGAGCAAAGGTTTTCTTTTTATCTCTTCCCACCACAGCTGGGAAACCAAGACACCGATCATGTTGGCGTTTCACGTCAATTCCCAGCAGATTCCCAATTTTTCTCCTTTGGTCTTGGCCAACATTTGGTAAGAAAGTAATGGAGGTTTTCTCCATATTAACTCGCCCCCTATGCCCTGCAAGAAGTTTCAATAATCTCCAAAATTCCCATCACATCTTGCGTAGCTGCCCGAGCAAACAAAACAATAGGACCATCCCTAGTGCAACTCAACCCCTAGAGAATTTTATCATTACTGTTGCAGGTCTTATGGTTTTTATAGGATAATCTATCTTTATATGTGAATCAAATTTCGTACGATTCTTTCACGTGATTGTCATTTTACAATTATTTTTATTCACTTAGATTATGGCTTAGTTTGGTATTAATAGAGTTTCTTCAGTACATAGCTTCTGCTGTGCTAGATAAAATTATTCCTCTAAGAAGGATCAGTTTAGTGTTAGTTGAATCTTTTTATTAAAAGTGATATAAGGTGCAAAAGTAGTTTTTAAACGTTTGGTAAATTTACCTATTACATTGTTGTACCAACTTATATTTACTAAAAAGTACATGATTTAAAGCTTCATTTATTATTATACAGTATCCTTATTTTTTTAATTATGAATAGTATGTAATATTTCACAAAAAAAATTCACAAAAAATTACAAAATATCTACAAGTAATAATTGTTGCAATTCAATTAATTAATACCTCATTTTCTCATTCTACGTCATATTCTCATTCCTTTTTTATTATGGAAGGTGGAAGATATTATTTGCACGTAAATCTATCTCTCTCTCTCTCTCTCTCTCTCTCTCACATCCCTAATTCAATTCCATTTGGTTTGTTTAAAATTCCTTTTTTATTAGATTTCCTATTTTATTTGTTTAAGATTGATTATACTTTCCAATTGGTTGTTCTCATGTTATTAGGTACGGGATGGAGAATTTTATCATTACTGTTTCACGACTTACGTTTTTTATAAGATAATTTATCTTTCTATGTGAATCATTTTCCATACGATTCCTTAATGTGATTGTCATTTTACAGTTATTATTATTCACTTAGATTATGGACTAGTTTGGTATCGATGGAATTTCTTCAATAAGCAACTTCTACTATGTCAGATAAAACAACTTTTGTAATAAGAATTAGCTTAGTGTTTGGTAAACTTTTTTACTAAAATTGATGTACGATCCAAAAGTAGTTTCTACGTATTTAGTAAATTTAATTGTTTTATTATTGTACCAGTTTATATTTACTAAAGAGTATATGATTTAAATCTTTATTTATTATTGTACGATATCCTATTTTTTATTATGAAAAATATATCATACATATAATATCACACAAAAAAATTACAAAATTTTCGACAAGTAATAACTGAAGGGGAGTTATATCCACCCTACACTTTTTACTAAATACACCATACACTAATTATATTCAGTATCCGTTAATTTTTGAGGTTTTAGATTAAGCCATTAACTTTTTCTTTGGTATTTTTTTCTTAATTTTTTATAGATTATTATATCTTGCATCTAATAATGATTTCCATCAAAAAATTTTGGAACGAAAACCACTTAAATCTTTTGAATAAGAAAAAAAAAATCTATAAGAACAAAATTACATGTTTTTATGATTTTAAGACATACAAATGAAATTTTTTGTATAGTTATAAGCATCATTAAGAAACAAGATATAAAAATTAAAAATATTTAGAGAAAACTCAATAATATTTCGTTGGACTCAAGTTTTATAAGTTATAAAAATTGAGGACCTTCAAAGTAATAAAAATATGGTGTAACTATAAAATATTTTAGTGTGAACATATTTCCCCATAACTAAAAGTGAAACTTTATTTGAAATTGTTTTTTGATTGAAAAATTTATTTAAAATTAACTAATTAATAAAAATACACAAAAAAATAAGATAAAGATATCTAATGCACAGTCAAATAAATTATGATCCAATGAAAAGAAATTAAATAAAATAGATTGATACATAAAATGGTTGGTAAATTTTCTCTCTCTTTATCTAATATATCAAAATGAATTCAAAACAATTAAATATAGGGTTAAATTTGATAATTTAATTATTTATAATTAGAGAAGCTAAAAGCAGAAATTAACTAAATACCTTTCTGCTGCTACGTAAAATTTGCTTTTCTAATAATCATTTTTCTATAACTTACCAAACAAATTCATCAGCTATATTTCTCAAAAAAGAAGAAGTTGAGTATCCAGGGTAATCCCAAACAGAGCCTATATAGGTTAAACTCCTAATAGGTTTAATTTAATTTACCATTATTTTATTTTAAATTTTTTTATGGTTATCATATGTTGTAGGAAGGAAACATGTTTTACTAATTACATCAATGAAGTTTTGTATCGGGCTCATAGGAAATGTTATCTAAATGTTGGCAAAATTTTCATATAGGTTGTTGCATTTCAAAGCCTAATCAGAATATAATTTATTGAGTCCATACGGGGTTACAAAATTCGACTACAACTATTATACCTAAATAAGTTTTTCAATATTTGTATTAGTCATACTTCAAAAACTGATTTTTTATTATAATAATGCTAATATACTACATCTACCATTTCATTTATATATATATATATATATAAGGAACATGGTTGCAAAAAATATGTTCCCGTCCTTTTGCACTTTCTGAATCCGTAAAATTTACTTCTTTTTTCTCCTTTTTCTTGGTTTTCTTGGTTTTTAAAAAACTGCCATAACTTTTACATACGGTGTCCGATTTCAGTCTACAACACACACGTTTAGGGTAGTTCGACGAAATAGATTGAACCAGTCATTTTGCCACTGTTAATGATGGATTTTGGACATTTGAATCTGTCTGTTATGCTTTTTGTGTTTTTTTCTATTTTATTTTGATTCTACTTTTGTGTTTAGAGCATGTTTGTTTGTCAAACCTTTTATGGATTCTATAGGACGGTTAAGACATCTATTTAAATGCTTCTACTTCTTACTTTCTTTGAGTAATCCGCAGAATTTACAATCCCACCGAGGTTCAATTTTGATTACTGATATTACCTATATTGGTAAGAGAATTTCAGCCAATATTGATGGTAACAACAATGGAAGGGTTAGAAAATAAATGTGTTTTTCTTAGACAAAATCTTTAGAGTAAAGAGATATGGAAAGTTGAAAACTTAAACCCCTATCTAAAAATATGTTGCGACTTTACCTTGCGGACTATGCTTTTCAAAATTCGATTGGCGACCGTTCTTTTTTAGAAAGTTTATCGTTTCAACCATTGGATTAAAATGTACTAAGATTTATCGCATAATGTTAATCAAATAAATCTTTGAATATGTTTATCAATACTTTGTATTCATTATTTATGACTTTAGTTTTAATTTCAAAGATTTGTTTTGATTAATATTTTCTGTTTTTATGGTACTGTATTGAGAATCAAGTGTTAGGGAACACCATATGATGTAATAATTTATTTTTTTCTCATTCCTAAAAGACAAAAGTTTGCGGTGTAAATTAATTTCATATTTTTATTCAATTTGATTTTTTGAATTTTTTTGTCTAATTTAACATGCTTCTACAAGCTCAAACTAATTGTACATTGATATTTATTCAAATTTATCATATGATAATAACTTGCTATGATATTTTCTCGTTTATTATTTATGATACTATATCTTTTTAATAACTTTTAAATTATATTTTCCTATACAACGCACAGGTGAACTACTAGTATTTATTATAATTTTGTTGCGGTATATTCATTTGGAGCTTTTGAAAACTTCTAGAGATTTATAAAATTTTGAAGTATTTAAATCAAACTTTTTAAATTCTTTAAAAGTGTTGGTGTATTTAAATGAGACTTTTTAAGAGTTTCAATAAGTTTTGAGGTATTCAAAATAAATAAATAAATAAGTCTCGAAGTATTCAAAATGATCTGGACTTTGCGAGATTTCTTAACCTTTGGGATTTTAGAGACTTTCTTTGTAAAATATAAACAAAAAATGTCCTCAAAAACCTTATCCATCCCCATTAGATTTTTGAAGACTTCTTCAAATTTTTTTTCCCTTAAGAATGTCTCTTCGACATTTCCTATTGATTCTACCCACTCTCGTCCTATGAAATGTTTTCATCACCTACCCTAACTCGTCCCCTGACAAATCTTTAGGCAAGCTCATATGGCCTTTTATCTTGCTTCCTACTAGTTTTGCTTTTTTGCTCTTATTTAGTATTAATTACTCGTTTTTTTTTCTAATTATTTCATTTTTCTATTAAAGGAGATGGGTCACCTCTGCATCGCCTTCTCTCTATATCCTGTTATACGTATTTATTTTATCCCATTTAAATGGGGCTTCCCCTGTTTCTAGATAGGTGTTTTCTTTTCTTTATTTTGCCATTTCTAAATTTTAAGTATTCATTTATTTTATTTTTTATCAATTAGCTTAATAATTTTTGGTTTACTTTGAATATTTTTTCTTGTTATTAGTTTTCATATATCAGTATATTATTTTTTAAAATTATTATGTATTAATAATTCAATTACTATGGAGTTAAGAATGAAAACAATCAAGACGGGATGTTATTGGAGATTTTTATTTGTGTCATCCCTCGGTAATTCTCCGTGCCAACCTCATTTTCCTAGTTATGTTGGGGGAGTGGAGGATGTTTTATTTATGGGTGGTTATATTGACACCATATTTTTTACTAAGCACACTATTTTACTTATACTCATCATCCTTTATATTTTTAATTCTTTACACTTCAGTCATTAACTTATTTTTGTCATATTTTTAAGATCGGCATCTTATTTTCTTGAAATCTTATATTGAATGATATCTTAATTATAAAAATTTCATTGTGAGAATTTCTTAATATTTTTAAATAAACAAAAATGTAATATCTAATTATACACAACAACGTATTTTCATATGATTCTAAGGTATATAAATCAAATTTTAAATGCATTAGATCATTAAGAACGTAAGAGAATAATGAAAGCAAAAATTGGAGAAAAAACGTAGTAGAAACGTGTAGGGGCTTAAATAATATAAGAAACAAAGATTAGGGATGTTCACATTAATAAAAATATGGTGTGTTTAGTAAAATGAGTGGTGTATATATAATTAGCATTTATCTATTTATTTTTTTAGCTTAAAAAATCCTAAAATATTTACAAAACTCGCCCGCCATTTAGAAGAGTTTTTAAAAGTTTATAAAAGTCTAAACTAAATATGGACCCATTTCATTAAGATCATATATTAATTATTATACCACATAAAAGTGTACAACATTGATCTCCCAGATAGTAATAGACAAATGTATATACAAATTTTTAGATTTTTTATATGCCTCCGGCATACCAAATCCTTGGGAATTTTATTATATTTTTATGCATTGCTAGACAAATGAAACTTCATATCTCAATCACATTCACCACATCTTAATGCTATCTTAGAAAATGTGCTTACTTGTATTTTATTAACATTGCAACAATCTATTGGATTGTGCTTTACTATTTCAGTCAATATTTCTTGTCAATAATTTTAATAAAATTTAATTCATCATCTTCACTATCATTGAGAGTGTATGTCGTCGCCATTGGTTTTTTGTTCATCTCATTCCAATGTGGACATAACATAGCCAGATCTCTTTATTCCAATAATTTTAAGTATTTTATTCCAATATGAGATTGAGTCTGGTCAGTCAATTAACTTTCAGAAGTCCATTCTCTCATTTAGTTCCAATGTTTCCAATGACCGTCAATCTGCCATATGTGCATACTTGGGTGTAGGAGCAACGACTGGCCATGAATTCTACATGGTATGGCCTTCTCTGTTGAGGAGAAAGAAGAAAGAGATTCTATCGTTTATTAAGGACAGAATCTGGCAAAGGCTGAATGGTTGGAAAGAGAAGTCTTTATCACGAGCTGGCAAGGAGATTTTGTTAACATCAGTAGCTCAGACACTTCCAAATTATGCCATGAATGTGTTCTTACTTCCTAATGACCTCTATGTGGATATCGAGCGAGCCATGAATTTTTTTTTTTTTTTTTGTGGAAGGGAAGTAAAGGAGCAGTTAACGGTATTTCATAGATGCAATGGGAAAGGCTCTGCTACCCTAAGAACCATGGGGGTCTGGGATTCAACCTGGAGCAACCGAAAAATTTTAAAAAAAAATTTATAAACTTTACATTTTCGAATTTTTTAGTCGCGTCACTACCAAATTTTATCGAATCTAATTCTTAGACTTAATTTAATTTATTCATAATAAATATTTATCCTAATTAAGAAATTGTAATTTATTTAATTAATTACCTTTTAATTAACCATTTTAATGAATTAGGCATAATTCACAAATTTACAAAATTCCTTTTATTCAATTTACAATTTCTACGAAATTTGGTTAATTGGCATCTTAATTAAACCTCTTAGTTCTTAATTCAAATCATTATAATTAAACCATGGATTAAGACTTTTCCCTCATTCGGTAACCCTCATTCAAACATCCCTCCCCATACAACCCTATGCCAAAATAACTTGTATAAACTCCCTTCCCTAACTTCACTCTCCCAGCTCAACCTAGCAACCACCAAAGTGAAGGTTCGCTCCTCTCTTCCACTCCTCCAAACCGTCCCCTCTTCTCCTCCCCTCTTTGCCTTGAAGATGTTACAAGCACACACCACCACCTTCATCCCAACCACCTTCACACAACATACACTTTCATACATACACAACACACAAGCAGCTACAAATTTCTCCTTCACAGAAAGACACTGCCTCTTTACAAAAAATGAAAGATATATACACTTTCATCACATATCTACACATACATACGCACACAAACAAACTGCTCTTCTTGCCAAGGACACACAGTCACAAAATTTTTGATTTTGTGTATGACATTGGTGGGATGAAGCCAATGTCACCACCACCGTCACCACCACTGTACGCCACCTCCTCGGCCACCGCCGACCGCCACTGCCTCCAACACATACACATACACATTTTACAAAATTTTCTCATTTGAAGCATTTATTGGTAAAGTGGTTGACAAGAAGGGAAATGGAGCCACTGGCAATCCCACCGTGCACCGTCACCGTGACGGCTGCCTCCATGGCCGCCAACACCACCACCACTTTTCACCACTAAAAACTCCACTTTTCAACTCACAACACATCTAGAAACCTAACCCAAGCATCTAACTCCATCCCTAGCTGACTTATACTGGAAATTATCTCGGATTTTGAAGCTAAGCTCGACCAATTTCCCCTCGAATTTTTCCCTCTTCCCGCCGTGTTTGCACCCCAAATCACCCTTGTAACTGAGGGCATCGTGCGGTGGCCGAGCGCCATGTCCGGCGAGGCCTTGCTGGCGTAGGAGGCGACAAAAATTCGGCGGCCTTCATTCCTCCCTCCCACTGATACGGGTTGCCCGTCTCCCTCTCTGTTGGTCGAATGGATTAGGGATTGAGGGAGCAAATTTTATATTTTATGATATTTAAATTTTAACCCCAAAGTTTTGTCTTGTGTCGTTTAAGCCCTAAACATTTTATTTAGTTTAAATGAGCACAAAACTTCTGATTTCATCTCTTTTGGCCCTCATACTTTCAATCCCCTTCGGATGGGCCCAGAAACTTATGCTTTATTCATTTTAGCCTGTAAACTTTTATATTCAATCATTTTAGTCTTTTATTTTCAAGATTCTTTCAAGTTAGTTTTAAAAGTTTATAAGATTTTAATTTTAGTTTATATTTGACTTTATTTATTTAAACCCATAAATTAGTTTATGCTTATTTTTAATTAAAGCCCTATTTTTATTAAATATGAGATTTAATGACTTTGACTATTTAAATTATAACTTTTAGATTTATTGAATTTTAAGGATTTCTAAATTAGTTTAATTAAACTCATATATTCTATACTCAAATCTTAGTTAATCCTTGATTTTTCTAGTTTTTCTTAACTTTTGGGTATTAATCACATTAGGCATTACACCCTTAAACATTTTATACAATTATTTTATTATAACAAAGCTTAAAATGATTTCTTTTATAAAATAACTCATCTTAACAAAAATTCTAATTTTAGTTTCATATTCTTTTATAGGCGACGAGTGAAGAATAAGTGAGTACCTGCCCATTAGCTCGACGCGGTGGAATTTTGAGGTAGACTCTTTTCTAAGATATATTCTCAAAAATAGCGCTAATATTAATTGATTGTTCTATGAATTACATATGGATATATGACTTATGTTCTTATATGTTATTTACATGAACTTAATTGCTTTATGCTTGAGACGAGACGAGACGAGACTTTTGCATATGCTTTATTGCTATGCACAGATTTTGCATGCATGCAATGATTTACTATGCGCGCTAGTATTTTTATGCCTTCGGGCATGAGACGAGAGTCAAAAACCTGCATTTACCATACGATGTTTGTTTTTTAGTAGAGACTTATGAGATGTGATTTGCATTTTTATATGTATGTTTGTAGTATAAAATGGTTAATATTGCGCTGAGTCTACTGAGTATTTATTTGAAATACTCATTCCTTTCAAAATTAATATTTTTGCAATTTTAGAGTCAGAGGAGATGCTTTGAGCAATGGCGGCTTCCAAAATAAATTAAACTTTTTCTGAGTACTTAGAAAACTTTTGTTGGTTTATTGATTCAAACTTTATCTAAGTACTTGGAAAACGTTTGATGTCGTGTGAAACAGTTGACTATCACTGACGAATTATCTTTTGTATTATCACTTTTGAATCAAGATATTTTTCCGCTTTATATTCACTTTTGATGTATTTTGATTCATTTTATTTAAAAGAGAGAAAATTTCATGACGTCCCAGGCTACAAGAACCCGGGGCGTTACATAACCAGCTACACAAAATGAATCTGGCTCTCCTAGGAAAGCAAAGTTGGAAACTCTTAACTAAACCCCAATCTCTTGTCTCTAAAATTTTTAAAGCTCATTATTTTTCTCACATGGATTTTCTGCAAGCTAAGATCCTAGCTATGTGGGGCGAAGTATTTTGGCAAGTCAACTTTTTTTGAGAAAGGGCATTCAGTTTAGGATTGGAAACGGGGGAAACGTGAGGGTATGGAGAGATTCGTGGTTGCCTGATGGTGAGGATGGCTATGTCTCTTTCCATTGTTAGTCAGCTAATGGTGACCGAGGATCGTAGGTGGGATTTGGAGATTCTTGAAGACCTTTTCAGCTCCAGAGATAAATCTTTAATTTTGCAAGTTCCCCTTGGGGTGAATGATTCCAATAACAAGCTGTTTTGGACGCCAAAAGCCAAGGGAACCTACACGGTTAAGAGTGGTTATCGATTGGCCCAAAGTTTACACCATGGCGGGCTTCTTCCTCCAGTTGATTGGCTTTGGAGCCTCATTTGGGACCTTAAGGTACTGCCTAAGGTTAAGAATTTCCTCTGGAGGGCAGCGTCTGATGTTTCTCCTACCCTTGACCAATTGAATGCCAAGAGAGTTGATGTTGGGAGGTCACTGTTCACTCTGTCTTACCAGAACAGAAACTACTTTGCATTGCGTCACAGAGTGCACCTTTGCTCAGAGGGTACGGTCAGCTTCTATAGTAGGTTCTAAACGTTATACTACCCAGACTTTCAAATAGTGGCTACTATGTTCATTTGGCTGGGGTGAACAGGGAAACAGAGAAAGTATTGCTATGCTTTGTTGGGCAGTTTGGCACAATTGGAACAAAGTTGTTGAGCAAGGTAAATCTTTTCTGCTGTTAGTGGTTTCTTTGGCTACTTTTATGCTTAACCATTGGAAGGAGGCTCGGGTTTCTCACCTACGGGTCAGGACGAGTTTGACATAGAGTGTTACACATTGGCAATAACCAACGGCTGGGAGACTTAAACTTAATGTGGATGCCGCGCTTTTTCCCAATCAGAATCTCCTGAGGCTAGGACTGGTTTTATGCGATAAGGAGGGCTCATTCCTAGGGGCCAAGATTGTCTACCTAAATGGGTTATATGAAGCGAAGGTGCCTGAATTAAGAGGGGTCCGAGAAGCATTAGCTTGGATCAAGTTTATGCACTTCACCAATGTCACAGTTGGATGGACGCTCTGGCTATCTTTGAAGCTCTTCGGGCTACTCATGTTGATTTGTCCCCGTTTGGTTTACTTTATGATGATTGTAAGGTTTTACTGTTAGAACTCGATGGCATTGAGTTCACATATGCTCGTTGGTCTGCTAACCAGGTAGCTCATACACCTGCTAGAGCAGTTGGTTCTATGTCAGGTTCTAGTCTGTCATTTTCTTTGCCTCCTAGTATTATTGACGATGTACTTCATTCAGATTTGATTGTTGAATAAAATTTCTCCTTCAAAAAAAAACAAAAAGTATTTAAACCTCATCAACAGTTTTCTAATTAGCTATGTCTGTGTACTCTTTTGGAGCATATGTCTCAATAGGACAATCTTTGGGAATTGATCACTTTCATTCATGAATGCTACTATGAATCTCAAGTTCTTCTCATATAAGATGATGTGTCGATCCAAGTTGGAACGTTCAAATTTAGTATATAGTACTGGTGACCATACAGTCACAAACTCAAAATGCAAATTATCTTACAAACTTCAAGTTTGCGTTATACATGCAAAGATCATAACTTACATTTCATACTTTATTACCCATTATTAATTCCTCTCCCTAATGTCTTACAAGTAACAATTTGCAAAGCATGGACAACTTATCACCCTTCAAGGATGAAATATAAGTTAAATGATTCAAACTCAGGCAAGCATTCTCAACATTAATATTATCAAAAATCCATAATAGCGTGTGGTGGGACAACTAATGCATATCACATTTATATTAACTTTAGATACGCACATTGTTATACTCTTGGATATTCTAACATTTATGTATTACTTGAGAAATAGCCTTTTTGAATATTGTAGTACAAAAAAATTCTTTGATAATAAATAATGAACTAGTTGAGCCAAAACATATTTTAGCGAAAAGTTATTTAAGGCATATAAAATTTATTTCCATGAATGTGCTAGAATATATTTGTAATGTAATTTAATAAAGACGTATTTGTGCAACCATAAATAAACTTCGCTTCTCAATACAGGCAAGGAAGATTGAGGACTGTCTTTGTAAAATACTTAACCTTTATATGGTAGTATTAATTCTATTAAGATAGGAATATTTGTAACCTTTAGAGTGCCTATGGTAGTAGACCTTTAATGGCCACTGTCATAATTCTCATACATAGTCCTCTCTCACTTTGAAGTTGTCACCACTTTTCATTCCTTGTATTATTACACCTACAATGTAAAACTATATGAGCTAATACTCATTAAGTAACGACATATCTATATATGCACATGATGCTTAAATGCAATAGTGATTGTACGCATCACTAAACAAATAGGGCTCATATATCTCTATATAGTATACCGTATGAGCTCATTATCAGTAAGGCCAATCATCTACTCACACATGCCTTGTTTCCAGGGACTTACCATACCTTGACTGTCGCCAAGGACTTACCAATATCTATAAGAATGGCCTGGCCACATCATATTAACTGTTGGGCCTCAAAACCATGTCCGGTATATATACTCGATCAGTGGGTGCCGAGCCTCCAACACTGCCTCCAATATACATACCCGCTCAACCGGTTGTTGAGCCGCCAACATCCATATCAGTACGCTGCCCCAAATGAAATGTATATACCCAGACGACCAATCAAAATGTGGTATAACTATATAGGGATCACACCATCATCAATAACGACTCATGCCGATCATCATGCCACATGCATGTTCTTCTCTCTATCGTCATTCTCAATGAGTGCATATGGCATGCCTTATAATATGTTCATTAACATATCTCAGTAGTACCAAATATATCATACCCAAGTGCTTTCACATATACCACAACCAAGATTGCCAATACATAGTCACGCGGTATCATATAATTATCATATATGTCAATTATTCCAATCATAGGGCATGACAAGTATTCATATCTCACATTGTCACATAGGAACATATAATATTATTGTTTTGCATTGTATTTGAACTGTTACTTGCCTCCATCCTTCGCCATATGACAATAGTTTGGAACTTTATTTTTCTTCACTTTGCATAAATCCTCAACTTTACCTCTCATTTGTCACATTCACAGTATAATCTATAATTTCATGCTATATTATGTTAATCATTGCACAATATAGGTCTTAGGCAATTTAAGTATCAAAACTATATAAACACCTAGAAATCATTGGTCCGATCGCTAGAGTATAAAGAAATAAAACTCTGATCATATTTAAAAATGTATTTATCAAGGTTAATCAATACCTTATTGAAGCTTGTCAAAGAAGGATTCCAACACCTTTTATAGATTTCAATTCTAAGCTCCATAGAGAAAGTTATGGGTGCTTTCGTCACAGCGCGCATGTAAGCTTGCGAGGGAATCCGGCCAGCTGGCTTAGGGCTTCCGGCAAGCTAGAGAGAGGGGCGGCCAGCCACCCAATGGATCGACCAGCCCCTTTTCTCTCTTTAAGGAGGCTGGCCACCCAACTAAAGGTGGCTAGCCACCTTCCAAAACATTGCAGAAATGAGAGAGACGGGAGAGAGTTATGTTTTGTGAATTTTTTTCCCATTTTTTTTCTTTCACCCCCAGCTCCCAATTTATAGAAAATATTAGGGACTTCTCATGCAATTATTTAATTATTATTTAGTCCTTGAAGTCTATTGTTTATATTTTCTTGATCCCTTAATTTACAAAACTTCAAATAACTAGTATTGAGAAATTCAACAATCCCGTACGAAAGATTTTAATCTTATAACGACTATTAAACTCCTCAATTGGACATAAGAAATGGCTCCAAATAAAATTACAATTCAATGAAGATTTCTGTACATCCCGTAAAATGATAAATCTTATATAAATTAATATTTCAAAATTTGGGCCCTTACAAATTCTCCTCCTCTTAAAAGAATTTTGTCCTTGAAATTCTCACGCATCTTGAAATTCTATTTATACAGCATATAACATTCCAACATACTACATTCCAAAGACATTCTCCTCCCCTTATAAAAAAAACAATGTTATTATTCTTATATTTTATCTCAAGAATCTTTTCACGTCTATATATCATTTCACGTCCATCATATTTAACCCAAATTCTACATGTGTCATCTACATCACTTTGAAAGTCGATTTTATATATAATCATCACTCTTATTCTTCACATACCATGCTTTTCAAAGTACGTGAAGTGCATAATCTTCTAGTTATCTAAATTTGTCATCCATATCGTATATCAATATTATCAAACTTCTACCATATGTATTACTTAATTTCTTATCCAATGCTCAATCTCTAATATATATGCCTCACATAAACCTTAATATCAGCATGCATTTTTCATGGTAATATTGTTTACCCTGAAATTGCATCTCATCATTAGTTAAAGTCATAAATAATTGACTGAATATCTTAAACGGATCCAAAAATATTTAATTTGTTAGATATTCAAGCGTATCATCAAAATCCAGTATAAATATCATCAACATTATCACATGTACCTATAACTCACATGGGTCCTCTATATGCTTATTGTCCATGTTCAATCCTCAAAGAACACATATAACTTCTACACGTGCCAAGGTACTGAACTTAATGCTTTTATCAATCACTTAATATATTTTACTAACATAATACAATATTCAAAATATGCTTACCATATGAAATATGTACTTGGGAACCAATTATTCTCCTTACTGGCTATCCTTGGAATGATCTTAATACCATTACTTTCATCTAACAACTTTAGATTATATTTTTAGTAACTTTCTCGTATTAGTACTGATATATCAGTTATTTTATCATTCTAGAAAGTACATTCGATCTTACACTAGATCCAATATTTGAACTTGAAATTCATTACCATTATGAATAGATATTATCTCAAATATTTTTCTTTTCCACTTTATGAGCCGTATTTCTAGGATAAAAACTTGTAAGAAATAATTAGCATAAAAAAAGAAATATGGCCACAAGATGCCAAAACTCAGATAAAATTGAAATCAAGGCATGAAACATATGCACTCAAGTCAACAATTGAAGAAAAGTTATTTGAGCACAACAGGGATGCAAGTATACGAAAGAAGACGTGAAATGTTCTAGCTATTATTTTAAACGAAGAATGAGCTCACATTACAACTCCTTGAGAATAAGCTATCATCACTCAAGTCAAATGAGATGATGATGAAAAGTTCTTTAATAAAATAAAAGCTCTGTGACACTAAACTTCTAAATCAGATTTGATTAATGAAGTCTTAGCATCTAAAATGCGAAAAGAGTAAAACTTTGAGGTATATAATGCGAATGTTAGAAAACTCCTTGGGAATGGTCCAACTCAAGCATACAAAAGGAATCTAAAGTTGTATTTCCACATCTACAGCTACTTGATACAAATGATTAGCTTGAGAATAAAAGGCCAGACGATGTCTTGTGAGGAGTCATCTGAAAGTGATTTCTTTGACGACTTACATCATGATGATGTGTTTCACGAAAAATCGTCTTAGCATATACTAGGGATGGTAAAGTCCGACTTAACTAATACAAAAGAGAATTGGTTTGGGCAAAATGAGGACACATCTTGAAAGACATATAGAATAGAAGAGCTACTAAACTTGAAAGAGATAGAAGATATATTGCAAAATCAAGTCACAAAATCAAACAAGGTTTCAAGGAAACTCAGGTTGTGCTTAAGTCAAGTAACAACCAAGAGATAACAAGATAAATCAAAATCCTTTGAGGATGGAATAACAAAAATAAATCAGAGTTCTTTAGAGATGGAACTATACGGAGAGCTATCTCAAAAGGAAACTCAAGCAATTGGAGAGGGACCAAACCTTGCTTAGTTTAAAGACATGCTCACTACAAAGATCATGTAAATTTACAGATCGGAAGAGCAATTCATTGGCTAAAAAATAAGAACATGCTAGACTATGAAGAATGAGTAGAGAAGATAGCAACTGAGCACGCGAAATGAAGAAAACCAAATAAAGAAGAGGTCATTGCTCTAATACAAAGAGTGTGGAGGAAATAGCACTATCAAATTCCAAAGATATTCAGATACTTCTCAAAACAATGAGAAGAGAATAACGTAAATTGAGATAATTAATGCTGAATGTGTGAATTAGGAAGTCTTAACATTCCATATAATATCATTATAATATAACCCAAAATCGAATCAAATCATCCAATCCATTTGCATATTTCTTTGGTCCACATCTTTGCTTACATTAACCAAATCATCAATTACATAGTCTTCCCAATATTTATTTTTATATGAGATCACACAAACCTAAACTGCAGTTGGACCAATAGATATACCTTTACATTCAACTTTAAGTCAAAATGACTATGTATAATACATGGTCAATCGATAAGGCAATTAACATGGGTCTTGCTTATGAAATCTTTATATAATCTCAATTTAAATACATCATATCACACAACTCCCTTTGCCCAAATTGTATATATCAAAGTACGAGCTCATAACAATCACAAGCTTCAGTGATTTCTCTGCCAAAATGGAACTTTAGGTACCCCAAAGCATAATATATAAGGGAGAATTCAAAAGTTCAATACCAAATCCTATATACTTTCTTCATTGATCCACTTCACTTTATTCATTTCAAAATTCCAATATTATGTAAATCAATCGGAATCTTCAAAGAATTGTTTTCTCCAACACTTTCTCAGGATAGGAAATATACAATACTTGTCTCGTCACGGTTCAACATGCAAAACTTTCACTTAGTGACAATATGATACTAGAGACCCCACCACACAAGATGTCATATTAACATCAAAATAAAATCATGTACTAAATATCCTTTTTAATCATATGCATACATGCTTTTCGTGCACATGTATACTCATTGAGATTAATAAAATAAACAGTTACAAGCTCTTAACTCATACTTTTGACAAATTAAAAGAAAGATTCAAATAATATGTTATGAGCAAGATAACAAAATGGATACACTTATCATTTTCTTCTTTCAAAATTGATGAAAAATAAAAATTTATGTATGGATAAAATCGACAAAATCAATTAGAGAAGTTTACATCGATTATTCCTTTATAACATGTCTCCTGAAAATTTCTCATAAGAAAATAAACTCAATTACTCATTTCATTTAAAAAAAAACATAGATTTAATTACAAAAATCACACAGAAGTTCATCAACATTTTAATTCCAAAAATTTATTTCTTATAGATCTTCTGCTATTTGCATTTGACTCAAAAGATACTCAAATATAAATAGAGTTGTTTTCAAAATATACATTTAATTAACCAAGAAAGAAGTGTTGAATTTGTCAAGCGACAAAATTCTCATACTCATCTCTTAATTAAGAGGTGTCATAAAAAAATGAATTCTTAAATTTTTCTCAAATTTAAGAAAACCATGAATTTCGATGAAGTAAAATTATTATTTCTTTATGCAATTTACATCATGTACAATGCACATAGATCAAGAAATCACTTACTTCGTTAGTGAACTTCAAGGGATCATAGGACATGTGTACAGTGAATTGTCTATAAGGTCTATCAACCACGCTCTGATACCACAAAAGATGTAACATCCTCGGATATTCTAACATTTATGTATTACTCGAGAAATAGCCTTTTTGAATATTGTAGTATATAAAAATTATTTGGTAACAAATAATGAACTAGTTGAGCCAAAACATATTTTCCCGAAGAATAATTTAAGGCATATAGAATTTATTTCTATGAAAGTGCTAGAATATATTTGTAAGGTAATTTAATAAAGACGTATTTGTTCAACTATGAATAAACTTCACTTTTTAATACTGGCAAGGAAGATTGAGGACCGTCCTTATAAAATAAATTACCTTTATAAGGTAGTATTAATTCTATTAAGATAACCTCATTTATAACCTTTAGTGTGCCTCTAGTAGTAGGCCGTTAATGGCCATAGTCAAGATTCCCGTACACAGTCCTCTACTTACCTTGAAGTTATCATCACTTTTCGTTACTTATATTATTACACTTACAATGCAAAACTATATGAGCTAATGCTCAGTGAGTAACGACATATCTATACATGTATGTGATACTTAACTGCAACAATAATTGTACATATCACCAAATAAATAGGGCCCATATATCTCTATATAGTATATCGCATGAGCTTATCATCAATAAGGCCTATCATCTGCGAGCACGTGCCTTGTTTCCAAGGACTTATTATGCCTTGACCGCTGTCAAGGACTTACCAATATCTATAAGAGTTGCCTGGCCAAATCATATCAACTGTTGGGTCTCAATACTGCTTTCGGTATATATACTCGATCAGCAGCCTGCCGAGCCCCCAACACTGCGTCTAGTTTATATACTCAGTCAATCATTCCAATCATAGGGCATGACAAGTATTCATATCTCATATTATCACATTGGAACATATA
>CAVNYN010221657.1:0-13903 GCA_963692815.1 Nyctanthes arbor-tristis
AATCCTCATGTTCCTGTATTTCACCAATCAATTCCATAAAATTTATTTTGTGGTGAAGATATGCAGCATCTTTTTTTTCTTCTAAGTTTAGTTAGAGCATAGTACTGCTATTTAACTATAAGATGCAACAAACTAAAAATAGCTAAGTCAATTATCTGTTATCTACAGGTAAATGATGTCAGTGCAGATCTAATTTTACACCATGAGGGTTCTGAATGGTGGTCCTTCCATGATGTCAAGTCTTTTCATGCTAATGGCTGTGAATCATTCTCCGGGCCCATGGCTATATTTGTGTCGGAGGAAACTCCACGTAAGTATTTCATGGAAAAATCTGTTATCTTATTTTATTTGGATGAGACAAAGTAAGGATATCAATTTAAGTTATTGATTCATGAAAACCATTCCAGAAGGATTTCTTGGTGAGACTCTTAGCAAATTCAGCATCTGGGGTCTATACATCACATTCGTGCTAGCTGTTGGCCGGTTTATCAGACTTCAATGTTCTGACTTACGAATGAGAATACCATATGAGAATCTTCCTTCGTGTGACAGGTAAAATTGATATCTTATCCAACTTGGATAAACAATTTTTTCTTCTCCTTTTTTCCTTTTTCTAAAAATAAATATTGATGAACAAGTGTATAAGAGTAGGAGTGGGCATTGGGCCTGATAAACTGAGCCCAACTGACAGCCAGACCTGAACGGACCAGTTTCGGTCAGGTTGAGGCCCAAAAGACTAAAAAAATTGAAAGATTAAGGTCAAACCCGACCCAAAACCAACTTGGGTCGGTTTCGTATCCTTAATTTGTCAAACCAAGCTAGTCGGGTCGTTTTCAAGCTGCCCAAAACTGACCTGACCCTACCTGACTGAGGCCCACCCCTATATAGTACCTGTATTTAACCAAGTGGGTTAGCCCGTGATCAAAATATTGTAGGTTCAACAGACTTTCTTTGGTAAACTTTATGCAATAGTGGTTATTTACAAGTAGGTTATTTGCTAAATACACATTTGTTCCTGAAGTATGGATAGTTGCATTGAAGCTTTTCACTTTTCTTATTCCAAGCATATATCATCATCATTTTTTTTCTTTTTCTCATTTTAATTCGAAAGGACAAGTACAAGTATTGCAACTTGTTTTTAAGCAATTGAAGATGTTGCATTTCTTCAAGTTAACAGCGTCAGTTTCTAAATATGCTCACTCAGGGGAAATAAAATCACAGGAAGAGTAGAATATATCAGGAAAAATGGAGGGCTAAAATGGAAGGAGACTGAAATTGAGACCAAGGCAACATGTTTCTTTCCAAGTGTTAATTTGATTGATTCTCTTCCTCTTATATAATTTAAGTTTTCAGATGAGTAGTTAAAATTTATATGTGCGGGGTTTTTGACGCAAAAATGAATCACCTAGAGCTGAGTTGCAGTGGAGCACTCACCCGTCACAAGTTAGACTGTTGCATAAGAGAAATTACGTCATACTCTTTATATTAATGTGTTCTTCTCAATATCCTTGATGAGACTTCAAACTTTCTGATCATTCACACAGAACTCTTCTAGTTAGCTTAAAGTGTACCCTTAAGCCAATAATTCTGGGGGAACATTTTTATTTGACATTTTTTAAGTGACATGTCTACATGGCATCTAACTTGACATCCTAGTAAGATTAAAAAAAGGGCCCAATTTACAAGCGACCAACCCACCCACCTCCAACATACCATCCCCACAACTAAAAGCACCCCCTGTCCATTCCCAGTGGCGGCCAAAATAAGCAACATTCCGGCGGCGGATTCCGGCAGCCATTTTCTTTGGGGGATTCCGGGGGTAGAATCCCCCTTTTAGTATAAACTTCCGGTGCCAGAAAAGGTTGTCAATGGTTTTTGCCTTTTCTTGTCCAACTTTGTTCTTATTTTGAATTCATTTTTAACACATACGATTTGGGTGTTGGATTTATTGACTGAATAACATCAGGGGTTTGATTCAATTTTGCTCGAGAGTTTTCGCTTAATGTGAAGTAAATTTTGGGGTATAATTGAGGTTTCAGAGCATTTTGTTTGAGAGAAACGGTGGATTTCATTCTTGGAGATTAAGTCAGAAGGTTGGGAGCCTGTAAATTTTTTGTTGAGCTGGAAAGAAATTGGAGTTATTCCTTTTGAGGGCTTTGTCAATTTCCAATGGCAAATGAAAATCCAGTAGAGGCTTTGGTTGATAATCTGTATTGACTAACAATGAAAAAGGCTGTAGGAATGGGCCACAGGAATGTTGTTGATTCCGGCAGCCACTGGGAGAGGGAAGAGAGGGGAGATCGGTGGAGGAGAAATGGGGGAGATGGGATGCAGTCAGTGAGGTGGGGATTGGGAGGTGGGGAGCTTGAGACTTGTAAACTGGGCCCTCTTTTATCTTACTAGAATGTCAAGTTAGGATGCCACATAGATATGTCACTTAAAAATATCAAATAGAAATGTTCCTCTAGAATTATTGCACGTAAGCTAATGTTCTGGTTTGCCAACCAGAACTCTTTTGGCTAGTATTAATGTTTTGGAAACGTGTGCGCCGATGACTTTTAAGTAAATCTATTTGTAAGTTGTTACTTTTAAGTGGAGTTAAAATGTAGAAGGACCAAAAAGGCAATGTTGTACATTAACGTGATGTAACAGTGGAATTCTATTATCCTCCACACTTAAAAGTAAAATTATGTTACAACCTGATAAACATTAGCAATTTAATTTCGTTCAATAAAAACATTGGAAATTTAATTTTAATACATTTAAATTGCATCTAATAGTTTATTATATTAAGACATTCATTTTAAAAAAATAATACTTTCGAAAATATAATAGGATTCAAATTCAATTAGTAAAATTCAGGAATGCTATCACTTTCTTAAATTTTATTTTTATAAATAGAAGAGACAAATTTAATAGCCAGTAAATTGATCAGTTTTATTATTCTCTGGATGATATTTTAATGTTTTCAACTAATTTTAAATGTAATTATCAAATTAATTTCATGTAAATTATATTCTGGTTATCTTCTAATATAATCAAAGTCAGTATTTGGATAGCTTTGCTATATAACAAAATGGTGATTTTAAGTCAGATTATATAAGCTTAGACTAACATTTCACAGTAACTCCGAAATTGTTTGTCAGAGACAAGTCTGTTTTCACTAAAGTTTTCCTATATCACATACTAGGAAAGTTTTTCCTTTTCGGGTGTAAGTTTTTCTTTTTCAGGTGTTTTCAAAGGTAAAGATAACTAAAGCTATATAGAAAGATCTTCAAGAATAACAGGACGAGAGGGAACATATACTATTTATGTTTATGCTTTTGTATGGTTTAGCTCATAGGGCTTGTTCTTTATAGCTACAAATCAAAACCTAAGTTTTGAAAATTGAATTTTTGGGAGAGCATGTGGCGGAGAAGTAGCAAGACACGATACGAAGATGTGAAAAATAAATTTCTCATGGAAAATATGTGGTTATGGTATTGAAATTTGACTTGTTGACCGACCTTTTAGTAGATTAGTCATAAGCATGTGATTTAATTTCAAATAAATATCAAATAATGTTAGTTAAGTATTATAATTAAATGAAAAGTATTATGGACATATTCGATCTAAATTAAAATGTAAAATATAATTAAGACTTAATTCAACTGTTTTAAAGTAAGGATATTAACTTTTTTTTTTTTTTAATCTTAATTTAAAATGAAAAGAAAATTGAATTTGAAAGTTGGCTTTTATTAAACTTCAAGTTGAGACCTTCAATTTGACATTTATGTTGCATATTAACTCAATAATGTAAAGTTAAATTTTTTGCCGTTAGATGTATTAGTTGGAAAATGAAGTCTTTTTTCTTTAAAAGAATAGAATTGATAGGTTCAAGGCAAATAATAAATAGAGACAATATGTAAGGGTAAAATGGAAAATCTTAAGATTTTCCATCATTCACTCTTTTATGTTAGTGATTATGATTATGATTAAAAGCTGCAAAGATAAAGGGCTTAGCTTTTCCTTGATATTTTCCTTTGTGTTACTAACTGCTATCTATGTAGATAATTTTTTCACCCGGTCTGAGGACGAGTTTGTGTCTTTCGACAAAGATTAAAAAAGGAGAGAAACTAGATAAATTTTGGTTGGATGATTATCATTTTCATCTTCATTCTAGAATGGTTTTCCCAGTTTGAAAGCATTATCCTGGATAGCATGGTTTAGCTGGGCTTTGTCTGACAAGTTATGGTCGGAATGAGAAGCAAAACATTTTCGCTTTCGCTTTGCAAGTGTACCTTAAGAAAATCTATAGGAGTATTCTGTTTCCGAGGCTAACTTTAGCATTCACTCTTCAATTTTGTGACTGTAATATTTGTCATTCATCAGTTTGCTGTTGTATCAAATGGTGATGTATTGCTCAAGAAAGCATATTGCAACAGCATCAGTCGTCAAGATTTAGTTTTTCTGGAGAAGTTTCTTATAAATCATAACATATACAGATACATGTAAGCATAGTTAACAAGTCCCATTCTTACATCAAAATGAGAGGTCTTCTGTTGGTGGCAATACCTTTATGGACAATCACCAGATAAAGGCACTATACAATGGTAGTTCCAATGCAGTACAGTTGAAGATCAATCGTTTTTGTTCTTATAGGATCTTAAGGGGTTTAATTTCATTTCTCCAGGCTGATAGCCATCTGTGAGGATATATATGCTGCGCGAGCAGAAGGTGAGCTTGGAGTCGAAGAGGTCCTTTACTGGACGTTGGTGAAGATTACAGGTCACCACATATGTTGCTCGAGTATACCAAGCCTGACTAGCTGCCAGTGGCAGAGGACCTTTTTCCTGGATGGATCAATTGCTAACAATAGGATCAACTAACATTTACCACAAGATATACACCAACCAAGTGTTCCATTCACTTCTAATTCCTGCGGTTTACGATGAAGAGCTTAACAACTTGTACTGTATCTTTAGTTTCTAATCGAGAAATTCTGTAATCCAGGTACGTATGCATCTGTTGGAATTCACCCATGCCATCCTTATTTTCTGCTACATTTTTTGAGGTACTGGAAATGTGTAAATATCAGCTGAGATACAGTACTGCATACAACCTCCTGATTCGTATCAGTGTAAAGAAAATCCTAGTCTAGTTCATTTACACAGAGGGAACTTGAGAGTGATTACTCTTTCCATATGTATATGGAGCTGAAGATTCTCGTAGTAATCACAGGGATGATTTTTTCTTTTCTTTTCTTTTCCCCCACTCTCGATTTTCTTCAAAGTTTTGTGCGCTTAAAACACGGGGTTTTTATTTGTGTTTGTCCTTTCATATATATTGCACGGATATTGTACAAAATCACCAAACTAAGATAAAAGGAATTTAAGAATAAACAAGAACAATTTGAGTGGTTATTGACCAAATACAAGGAACTTGGCACTTTCGGCACTAAAGGAATGAGGCAAGTAATGACCGGAAAATCCCTGAAGTAATCAAGGAATGGAGGCCCCAAGTCAGCAATTCACCACGAGTTCAAACGCTGAGAATATAATGGACCACTGAAGAATGTAATTGAAAGAGCTTTATGAGGAAATGAAGGGACAGATCATATGCAAGCAGCAAGCATTCTATGGAATTCCTGAATTAGCATGAGCCACTCAAGTTAGTCACCGACCACTGAAGAATGTAATTGAAAGAGCTTTATGAGGAAATGAAGGGACAGATCATATGCAAGCAGCAAGCATTCTATGGAATTCCTGAATTAGCATGAGCCACTCAAGTTAGTCACCGACCACTGAAGAATGTAATTGAAAGAGCTTTATGAGGAAATGAAGGGACAGATCATATGCAAGCAGCAAGCATTCTATGGAATTCCTGAATTAGCATGAGCCACTCAAGTTAGTCACCGACCACTGAAGAATGTAATTGAAAGAGCTTTATGAGGAAATGAAGGGACAGATCATATGCAAGCAGCAAGCATTCTATGGAATTCCTGAATTAGCATGAGCCACTCAAGTTAGTCACCGACCACTGAAGAATGTAATTGAAAGAGCTTTATGAGGAAATGAAGGGACAGATCATATGCAAGCAGCAAGCATTCTATGGAATTCCTGAATTAGCATGAGCCACTCAAGTTAGTCACCGACCACTGAAGAATGTAATTGAAAGAGCTTTATGAGGAAATGAAGGGACAGATCATATGCAAGCAGCAAGCATTCTATGGAATTCCTGAATTAGCATGAGCCACTCAAGTTAGTCACCGACCACTGAAGAATGTAATTGAAAGAGCTTTATGAGGAAATGAAGGGACAGATCATATGCAAGCAGCAAGCATTCTATGGAATTCCTGAATTAGCATGAGCCACTCAAGTTAGTCACCGTGCAGTGAGACGAACCATCCACCAGAAATTTTAAAAAAAAAAAAAAAAAAAAATCTAAACAGGCTAAATAGCTGCAGTAAATGTAAATGAAATGCAAATCAAAAATAATAGGCAATGCAAATCAAAAATAACAGGCAACAGCCCAAAAAAATAAAAACAAAAATGCCATCAAAAGTGCATATGCGCATATCTAACCAAAACCTTTGAAGTGATGACCAAAACAAAGAAGAAAACAGAGAACCCTTGTCAAAATAATATGACCTAAATATACAAGTTTTTCCCAGTTCCAAAAACTGAAGATCACACCTCAAAGAGGTTGTGATGAACAAAATCCTAAAACATGAAACAGAAAATATGCCGTGCGGGCAGAAATGTAACACACATTACATGCAATAACCAAAAGTTTGCATATCTCAAATATGCCTAATGAGTAAAATCTGAAACCTCAATGAAGCAGATCTTGAAAGTCACTCATTTATTCAAGATTTGTAATAGTTGGTATGATAACAATAGTGATGGTCCAGACCTTGCATGGCTATGAGCATGTTCGGAGCTGTTTTGAAGGGACATGTTTGTAATTTACTGACATGGAAGAAGTCTGCTTGTACGATGGCTTTCACAAGATTCTCACCCTCCATTAAATCCTTATCAGTTTGCCATGTACCATGCAGATTAGAGTTCATATTTCTGTTTCTGTAGATGGGCTAAAACCTTGAAAAGAGGCTAAAACCTTGAAAAGAAAAGGAAACTAATAATTCCCATCAAGTTGATCTTTCCTGAAGTTAATATAATGTTGCTAGGTCCGTACATCAATTAACAAAATTGTCGACATTCAACATCCATAAAATTAGAGAATCAGTTTATTAGTTGAATAGTTGAGATCGGAAGAATCATGAATCAATAATCCCATAATAGTAAGTTTACCATCAAGTAGCTTTGACATATGGCAAGGCTCTATAATTAAGGTATCTCATTGGGTTATTATCTCCCACAATATCATCCACTGAATGATCAACTATATGATAGAACATCAAATGGACCAATGTATTGCACCATCATCCATAAAAAGGTACACAGCACCTCGAAGCACCTTGCATTTGTGAAGTTATTCCCACTAACAATCAATCTGCTCGCCTCTTTGACTTCATTGACATTGAGAGAGACAAAAATGAAGAAGCTCCAAGAACATGCATCTTAGCAGCAGAAAATGTTATTTCAACCAAAATCTGAGGAACAGTGTTCTTGTGGAGGTACCATCAATTATGTTTGTTTTCAGTTTTTATTTCCTGGAGGTTCATTTAAAAGTATACCTTTCCAAAATAACTCTATTGTGAGGCTAACATTTAACTACTTAAGGACAAAAATTAAGCACATGAAAAGCTTCAGTCTTCCAAATGCCAAAGAGGCATGAGCCCATGACAAATTGCAACTATTATTACATAAATCAGCCACATTTCAAATTTTAAAAACAGTGCACAGTGGCAAACCTACAGACTAAAAACTGTCATATGAAGCATATAATATTAGAGAACATGGAGTATAAATTCAGAAGCATGTTATTGAGCAGAAAAATTCAATTTAACGCATGATAAGCATGAACAAGGAAATGATAAAGCACTGCATTTAAAACAATAAAGAAGGAAAATAACCTGACAAAGCTAAAAAAGATAAAGATCTTGTTTCCCTAGCTACAATTAGTCAATTTGAAATTCCATTTTACATGCAATACATATTGGGAACCTCTGTTTCATGGAACAAAGCCGGTATCACGCATACTAAGTGCAAAATAATAATAAATGCGGGCACTATAAGCATATACTAAAACTGTAAAATAATAAATCTGCACCTTAGTTCTAGCCCATCTTTCATTTTCTTGAACTGTCTCGTAAACTGGCTCTGAATATGTATCCAGAAATTGAAAAAGGAAAAAGGAATGTCTTGACACCTGGCTCTCACAGGTGCACCTGTAGTAATACAGGAACAAAATATGCGAATCAGAAGTGACACTTCTTATAACCTGAAAATGCAAAAAGTAAAATCAATAAATCAAAATAAGCTAGGGCCACTGCCTTGAAGTAACTAGGCAAAGGAAAACAGTTTACCAACTATTGAGGTTTCTGGCCAACTAAAATGGTGTGTCCCTTTTTTTCTTAACTGCTTGATAAACTTAATAAATACTTCTCCATCATATCTTTGGAAAGTTAACACTCTTAGTGAAAACTTCAAAATTCTAAACCTAACTGTCATTTTGCAAACTTCTCTTCATCTATTGATGCCCTCCGGAATCCATCAGCAAATGTTCTGAGAGAGAGAGAGAGAGAGAGAGAGAGAGAGAGAGAGCAAAAAGACTAAAAGAGGAGACTTTAACATAGAAACAACACATTTTCACAAGCATCAAGCCCCACCTAGAACTGTATTAGTTTCTGAATCAACTCAAAGCTGCATGAAACCAGATCCTTCTTCACTCAAGAAGATAACATACTCCACTTAAAGCTATCCACAACTTGATCCCTTCAGGCATCTTAAATTTTGCAGATTTGATAAAAGAATATAGTATAAGAGCTTAAAATAGCATTCATTCACAAACAAGGAATGCGTATTTACCAAAGCACCACATTACACAATTAACTAACAATGAGAGACACTGATGCAGAATTGATTTAGCTTATTTTATGCCCAGAAAAAAAAATGCACAAAACTATTACTTGCAAAGCGAAAATTAGAAGATTGACCTCAAACTTCAATCAACAAAAACATATTGTTATTTAAAAAAATAATAATAATAAATAAATAAATAAATAAAGTCTAGACAGAAGGCTACATTCATGTCAGGAAAACATTAGGCACCTACAATTTGAAGGCAGATGCATTTGGCACACCAAGAGTTAAAACATGCAGCATTTCATGTAGAATGACTAAGAAACCATTTAGAAATTACAATGAGTGTTAAGCGTATGAATAAAGCACTAGTCTTTGCATAAAACAAGCCTGTCGTTGCCCCTAAATATATAGTGTCTATTCATGTTTATCACTAAAGACTAATTCAAGCACCACAGCTAGCCAGTTGCACTCCATTGCAATCACAGCTTCAGAAACAGCATAAATTATCCAAGACATGAAAAAACATCGTTGCCATTTTGATATACCGGCATTTTCCACTGTGTCCTACATGATATAGAGTTTGCTTATCTGGGAAGAACTAATTCCAAACACAGACATAATATCAACAAGCAAAAGAGAAGCTATACTAGTGCTGATAAAAGTGCAACTTATTACATTACTGAAGCAACAAGAGACAACATAAGGAGGTACGAATCCATGTCTAAGTAAAACAAGGTAATTTCTTCATAATCAGTGATTAGGATTGTTATGGTGGTACAATTTTTCATTTACTGCCACCACTTGCTTCCGTCTTCATTTCGGCATCTGTTTGTGTCTTTGCTTCTGTTTCAGCCTTTGCTTCTGTCTTTATTTCTACCGGTTCTGTCTTTGTTTCCACCTTTGCCACAACATTAGGAACAGTGTCCAACATAACCTTTGGGACAGTGAAACTGAAATCTGAGACAGACAGATGCTTGAAATCAGGATTTTCTTTCAGAAATGCTGCAACTTCGGTAGAGGCTCTCAGTTTCCTCCCATTTGGAGTAAGATAATAGCAGTCAAACTTAGAAAAATCCTTCCTCAGCACCAAACCTCTATGGAATCCTGCAGGCGTTTTGGGCAGATTTGGCCGGTCAACAGCCCAAAGACGTGTGTTATCATACTCTAAATGAGGAGGATCATTGCAACTGGTGTTGGCCAATTTACTGCAGGCAAATGGATCTTCTTCAATTTTTCTTCTGATTTCCTCGTACTCTTCTTGGGTTGGTATCAACCTCCACTTGAAGCATTCCCCACACTGCACACTCCATAAGTTAACCGAGCTGCGGGGCAGCCCTGAACGCTGAAAGAGGAAAAGTAGAACAACTTAGGCAAAATTCAGCAAATATAAATGGCTGGACTAATAATCTTCTTTCCATTTTTCCCCAAAAAGAAAATCTTATAAATTGCTTGCAGAAAGCTGACCATAGAAAAGCATACAGTGCTGATTATTAGAAAACAACCCACTAATGAAACAAATTACCCAGAAAGAGAGAAAAAACTCCAAGAAATCCAACTAATAGTCGTCAAATGGAGAGGTATGTATAGGCAGAATACACTTCCATACAGATACTCACACGCACAACATGTAAGACTATAGGCGCTATGTATATCAAAATTAACACGAAGATGGAAAATAAACAATATGCTAACGATGAAATCTCTCTTCACAATAAGCTGTTTCATATGTACACCGACAAGTATATGAGGTTATACGTTTGGTTATGTCAAAATTAAGAGAAAATCCCTAGGGCTTTAAACATTACCCCTAAACAACTCATGAAAAAAAAAATAAAAGAAATAAATTAAGGCACCAAAATCGCTTCAGAAATATCAATTACAGTCAGCTCAGATGGGGAGAGAGGGTGGAATGAAACGTTGACAGACAAAACCAGCAGATTGTTATAGCAAAGCAGTACATATAATCACATATACAACCTTCATAGGAGTTTTCTGCGCTTTAAGCTTTGTCATTTTGGCCAGAAATTCTGCCTCCTCTCTCGATTATTTCTAGCCTCTTCGCCTCTCACCGCTTCCCCGCACCGCTATCTATGGTATGGGCGAACGCATTCAAGAGAAAAACCTATATATAAAATAGAAGGTTTACTACATTTTTAGGTAATTTTGTTCACCAAGCCACTGTGGGCTCTGTGACGGTAACATAACTTGAAGTGACACACACATGACTGATATGTGTGTTGGTTATATGTGTCACGTTAGAAGTAGATGGTATAACTCCGCCCACAATAAGTGAGTGAACATTACTCTTAGGTAGAAATTTATAGAAGTATATGAGTTCTCAGTTATTATCTATTCAGCCCCAATCTCTATTCCATAATTTTTTTTTCCTTGACAAAAGATATTCCATTCACCTTTTAAGTCATTCATAATACAGTCAGTAATAAACTCAGGGGGATGATCTTTTCAAAAGAAGGAAATACACTGCCTAAGTCTAAATATAGTTAGTGCATGAGCTACTGTATTTGCCTTTCTATTTACATAACTGCACATAGGAATTGAGAACTCACCAGTAAGGAAAATTATTGTATTGATGATGATGCCTTCGTCATTTCTCTCAGTAGGAGTCTGAAGAGCCTCAGCTGCAATCCCACAATTAGATTCGATACTTTCGATTTGGAAGCCCTCTTCGATAACTAGTTGCACACCGTGAAGGATTGCCATACACTCCCCCGCAAGCGGGCTGACAAACCCATGAAACACACGTGTAACACCCAATATAAATTTCCCCGTCTCATCATGCACCACAATACCAACAGCAAAATGTCGACTCTCCTTGCGAACTGCAGCATCAACGTTAACCTTGAGAAGTTTGGCCTTTGGTTTTTTCCAGAATTGAGCAGCAGGATTTTTATGAATTTGTGTCCCGCTAGGCATGTCTTCGAGACCATTTGCCTGTTTGTATTCAGCTAGGAAGCCAGCCACCCCGAGAAGAATACGACTTGCATCAGTTGAAATATATTTTGAAAAATATGTGCATTCCGTTGGGACCAACATTTCTAACTAAGAATAATAAAGAGCTCCATCTCGTTCACACGGAAAATCTTCCATGCCGCAGGTAGTATTTTCCCCATGGAAAATCCCTGACTTCCAAAGAGAAAATCCCAAAATACATCAACGATGCAATCACAGAAAAAAGTGCATGGGCAGTTGATTCATGATCCAATTCACAACGAAGGCATAAAGGGGAAGTGACAATTCTCCTATGCCACAAATTGTATCTAGTAGGAATGATATCATGCATTACTCTCCAAATAAAAATCTTAATCTTACTTGGAATCTTCAATTGCCAAAGAAACTTCCACCATTTAAGCAACGGGTTTGTGCAAGATTGTAGATCAGAAGTTGCCAAAGATAAAGCCAAATGATGCGCCGTCTTAACTATAAATGTTCTTCTTTCTTTTCAAAGTGCCACATGAGAGTATCAGGAGAATTGGGACACCCGCCAGGCAGTGAAACTATAGCCTCCCGATCCGGTGGAAGAAGACTTTGGTTAAGAAAATGCCAGTTCCAATCACCATTAAGCAACAAAATATCTGAGACTTTCAGGAGAGAGTCTCTATAGGATGGGGTAAGAGGTAAGAAGGAAACAGGTCTAGGGAACCATGGGGATAAGAAGATAGTAATATTAGTACCGTCTCCAACCCACCATCGAATCCCTTTCAGGATCAAATCTCGCCCCCAAAGTAGACTTCGCCATCGATATGAGCTATCACCTTTTGCCTCAGCGTGGAGCAATAGACAATGAGGAAAGTATTTTGCCTTTAGAATATGTGCCACAATAGAATCTGGGTGTAGGAGGAGCCTCCATACCTGTTTGCCCAATAAGTCTTGGTTGAAGCATGATAGGCTTCTGAATCCCATTCCGCCAACAAATTTAGATTGGCACAATTTTTCCCAACTCATGTAGTATAGCTTATTAGTCCCCGCTGTTTTCCCCTACGAGAAAGATGCAAATAACTTTGTGAGTTTATCGCATAACCCTTGCGGAATCTTAAACACATTCATAGCATATGTTGGGATAGATTGAGCTACTACTTTAATGAGGATCTCTCGTCCTCCGACTAAGAAAAGTTTTCCCCTCCAAGCTTGCATCTTGTGCGACACCCTCTCCCTCAATCCTGCAAATACAACCTTTTTACTCCTTCCAATGACGGATGGGAGTCCAAGATATTTACTATGATTGCTAATCCATTCAAGCCCAAAAAATTGCAGAATAGATTGTTGATCTACCTGACTCGTATTTGGGCTAAATATCAAGGCTGATTTCAAAATATTAACTTTCTGTCTTGAAACTTCGTCATATTGGTCCAGTAAATATTTAATAGAGTTACACTCACTCAAATTTGCTTTGCAAAAGACTAGGCAATCATCTGCAAAAAATAAATGAGAAATCCGCGGCCTTTGACAAGAGCATTGCAAGCCCGTAATTTTTTGATTTAACATAGCCCGCTTAATAAGTCTAGAAAGCCCTTCTATACATAAAAGGAACAAATATGGAGAGAGAGGACATCCCTATCTAAGGCGTCTGCTAGGAGATATATATCCACACTGAGAACCATTAATAATAAAAGAAAATGTAGAAGTGGAAACACACCTTTTAATAAGCTGAATCCACTGGGTTGGGAAACTAAGTATCTCCATCATTTCATAAAGAAAACTCCATTCTACCCTGTCATATGCTTTCAACATGTCTAGTTTTAGTGCCAAGAAACCTGTCTTCCCTGATGTACGTCGTTTAAGAGAGTACATCAATTCAAAAGCATCAATGATATTGTTAGTGATTAACCTGCCATGAATGAAGGCACTTTGAAAAGGGGATATGATCTCATGTAGAACATATTTCAATCTGTTTGCTAACATTTGAGCGATGGTTT
>CAVNYN010221660.1:0-15051 GCA_963692815.1 Nyctanthes arbor-tristis
TGAGAAGGAAAGGTTTTTGCATCGCCACAGTGAGAAATTATCCGTGGTTTTTGGGCTTCTTAATACTCCACCAGGAGAAACAATTAGGATTTTCAAGAATCTTCGTGTTTGCGAAGACTGTCACACTGCTTTAAAGTTGATTTCTGAAATTGCTGATCGACAAATAGTCGTTCGTGATAGGAACAGATTTCATTGTTTTAAAGATGGTCTTTGTTCTTGCAAGGATTATTGGTAGTAATTAATCTATCTTGTGAATACAATTTTGTAAACTCCCAATATCCAAACCATGCAATTGAATTTTTTACTTTGTCGTAGGAGTGTAAAATCAATTCCGACTGTAACACAGGTTTCTTCCCTGCTCATACAAAAAAGCTCCCTCCCATCCAAGATTCTTTTTCCTTCTTCCTTCATTTGATCCTATTCTCTGCATGGATTTTTCTTCCATTTCGTGGGATTCCACGGTGAGAATGCATTATATACTAATCAAAAGATACTGGACAAGTGGACATAAATATCTAAGTACGGAAATGAGCACTACATATTCATAAATGATAGGTAAAGTGTATGTTCACAAATATTACTTGTAAATCAATTCCACTTTAATGAGATGAAATTCGATTTGTAAATTATGGCTGCACTCTAGAGGTGGAACCGGATTGTAAAATTACAAGAGAAGTAGATGATTTGTGAAAAATATTAAAATTAAAATCTTTGAGATAAGATTGACCAATAATCATCTGTGATCTTTTTGTACTAGTTTGGGGAGGTTATGATATGTACTTTTTATAGTTATTACTAAGGCTGCTTTTCTCCTCGACTGATGCAAAAAACCTACACATGGTTGTGTATCCGTCCTCACCTTCTGCCTTCGTTTTATCTTTCAATCTTTCATTCTAACTTCTCACGTTCTCCTTTTCTTCGTGTACTTCAATCGGTCGACATTCACCACATAGTGGATACTAGTAAATAAATATATTGTAACAAGTAGCCCCCTCCCATAGTGCGACGTAACGGTGCGTACATAGCTCGTGAATTCAAACTAATTTCAGGGGATTGCTATCAATCGGTTTCATAAAGGCAACTTATTATTCATTTCCCCCTTTGTTACCTGTTAATTTTACGCTATATATGCGGCTTGGATTGGCAAGGGAGAAACGAGTGGGTCGTCTTCAATTGATACGATGCTACTATCAGAAAGTGAGTATCCTAATCCCTATATCTTAGCAAGTTTTTTCTCGGTCAATTTGCACTCATCAAATCTGGTTGATTTCTTCCGTAAAATTCGAGACCCCGTGATCAGTGGTTTAATTTATCTATATTAAGGTGTTCGTTGTCCTTTGATATATTTTTTTTAAGCTGCTTGAAATATACTGATGGTTTTAAGTATTCGGATATTATTAAACATGAACGATGGGTAGTGAGGATTTATGAGACTGGTGGTTGAATTGGACGTCCATACATTTCTGTGGGTTCTGCACTTTTCTTTTCTTTTCTTTCTTTTTTATTATTATTATTTTTTTCAATTCAATCATTTAGGCAATTGGTTTTGCAAGTTTGTCTAAGAAAATACAGGTTTCTTCGATTTTGTTGCAGTGAATTGATAGGCATGTTGAACAGATTTGAACGTATTTGCACCCTCGCGTACTTCTCCGGTTAACTGGTAATTCTATCCCCCACCCAACCGCCCCGCGGGGGGGGGGGGCCAAAGACATTTAATTGCGGAAAAATTGTGCTATACTGTGATAAGAAATTATGGCAGAATTTTATGTTCCTTATTGTTTTGGAATGGTGATTTCTTGCTTCCCCTTTTTGAAAGAAAAAATATTATTTAGGGAAATCATCTTCTGAATCTTTTCTATTAATATTCATCAATACTCACATTTTGAATTTGAATTTGACATAATTAAGTTAGATCAACTCTCTTGAACACCTGTTATTTCTGGCTGCAACTTGCAATGTCATTGTTGGGAACCATACTAATCAATATAAGGAGACTAAAATTTAAGCGTGTCTTTGCTGGGAACTTACATTGTCGGTGTTATTAACGTGTATATTTATCAACAAGGAGTGTGGAGCGAAAATATCAGTGTTAGACATGGGGAAAGTTTTGGGTGGCAAGTGCAAGTCAAGTACATGTTGCTACATGAATTGAATTGTTGTGTTGGAAATTTTATATTTGAAACTCTGTACACCCTGCTCTGGAATTAGTTTAACTCATGGAATTTAGTTAATGTAAAGTTTCAAGATTGTAACTCATCTTCTGTTCTTTGAAGCATTTGGATCATAAGCATAAAACTGGGATATCTGTCTGATGATGTTTACATTATCTTGGCTTGTTGCATTTCTCCATGTTCCTTGGCAATTTTGCACTTCATATTTTTTGTCAGAAGTACAATAATCAGTTTTAGTATTAGTTACGAGTCACACTTGGCATTTTTCAGAATAACACTGATATTCATTTTAGTTTGTTTTGCCATACGTGACTAAATTGAATATATGATGGTTTGAGCACTAACGGTGGCAAGGAACCCAAAATGAGGCTGATTAGAGTGTTAGGCACAGAATGCTAACTATTGATTTGGAAGTAATTTACATTTAGTCAGGAATTCTAAGTAGGCTTGTATTTTTGGTTTTTCAGCCAAAATCATTATTAGAGGGAGGCTTTTCTAGTTTATGCATTACTTTGTTTCTTATTTTTTATATTCCACAGGCATCCTTTTTTGGCTGTTTTGCTGTGGATCCTTATGGGGGTCAGAGAATTTTTGCTGAGCAACTGTAGTTTCCTGCCTGCCAAATGTGTTGGGGACCAAGTCAGATAAAAATGGATGATCTCCATATGGTATCTATTTCCCCTGTTAAAGTACTCACTGTTGATGAACAGAAGTTACATAGAGGGTCTATTCTGCATAGCGATTGTTTCTTTAAGTCAGTTAACGATAGGAGCCTTCCAAGATCTCATTTTCTGCGGCAAACTTGCAAATGTGGCTTTACAAACAACAGTAGTAAGTGGAGGCTGCGTGTTAGTTCTGCTTCTCAGAGCCCGTTCTGTACCGGTGCAACAGATGGGACAGCTGAGGTAGGCGACGGAGATAAGACCACTGAAAAGAATTCAAAAAAGAAAACTAGAAAGAAGGCAAAGCGTAATAAAAATCTTCCGGGCTCTAACGGCTTAACCAACCATGGATATGTGGATGGAAAATCAATGTCAATCAGTCATATTTCTCATAGTTTTGTTCCACCTGTATATGAAAATGGATTGGCGGTTATGCCGCCAGAACCTTGCTGTGATAGAGACAGTCATCAGCCAAGAAGCAATGAATTAATAAATGGTTCAACAACAACAAAGACATTGACATCCCATGTCAATACGCTGGGGACATCAGAAACTTCAATCCCGTCTTCACCTCAATATTTTGCTATTGAATCTCATGCCTCTCATTACAATGATGGTCCCAGTATAGTGAGGGAAGGGAGACAAAAAATGCATAGTGAATCAGTCAGCTCATTAGGTTATCCTCAAAACCCCAAGGTGGATGACTCCTTTGCGTTGGATCACTTGTCACTTGGTTCAAACTGCAAAGAAAGTTATCCCGACAATCATTTCAAGCTCTGCAATGGAAAGAATGATAACGCTGATTCTACAGGATTGCCTCATTACATTATCAGAGCTCCTGAAGATATACTAATTGGCAACAATGAACATTGTGATGATGCTGATGGTACAAACCTTTTTAGGAAGGATTCTGATGGTGAAAGAAATTTGCATGCTCTCGGAATGAGAGAGAAGCACTTAAGAAAAGTGCCAAAGAACTTTAATATCTTCAGGAGGAACAGTTTCCGAAATTTAAATAAGCATTCTGGGAAAGAAAATAGTAATTCTGTGTGGCAGAAGGTTCAGAGGAATGAAGGTGAATACAACCCGAATTTTGGAAAGATAAACTCAGTGCATTCTGAAATTTTTGATGGAACAAAGGAGGGTCCAATACAGAAAAAGGATGGTGATGTTGGTGACCATTGTATGCTCTTGAAAGCTGAAGATAAAAATCAGGCACAAGTCAAAATTCATGGAAATTTGGAAGGAAAAATGAGCCCAGGTCCAAAGAAAGAGTACATGTCCAACTGTAAAAAAGTTTCGCAGGCTGTAAAGACTTCTTCAAATTCTCATTCCAAGATTAATACACGACAGAATGAATTCTTAGATTCTGTCCAAATAAGCCAGAGAAAAGATAATTGTGTTTCTGGTGCAGATTTGAGTACCTCTGTCCCTAGGGTTGAACATCATCCTGAGAAAGTTGAATCTGGTATGTTCAAACATGTTCACTATACTGAAATGTCTTCAACTAATTTGGAGGCAGTTGACAGAGCTTCTATTGCTGTTTCTGATTTGAGAAATCAAACGGGAGAAACTGAAGCAAAATTGCTATTCAATTCATGTTACCCCCTTGGCGCAGCTGAGTTGCACAAAGAACTTTCTGCATTCGGCCTTCAAGTTCATGTGGATGATGAAAATGCAAAGAGGGAGAAAGAAGTTCAGGTTGCAGTCAGCAGCAGACAGGAGGGCAACTCTGCAGCACTTTTTGAGGAAAAGAAATCAATTGCGGTTGGAGATAGCAACATTCCAGAGCTAAGTTGCGGTAGTTTGTGTACTGGAGAGCTTCGTAAGTTAGCTGGTAAATGTTGGAGTTCAGAGATCATTAGAGGCAAGAGATCAGCTTCTGAACCTTTTCCACTGCTTCTTCCAGAAAATGTTGGAGTAACATACAGTTCTCAGAGTTTGGAAAACATTAATGATTTACCGTTGGGAAATGAACTTCAGATTCAGAAGTCAATGGATGAAAATACATGCTTGCCTCCAGAGTGCAGTAACAATCATGCTGGTGCAATGTGCTTGACACATGAAATCAGAAACCAAGTTACAGTTTGTTCTGTAAATGATACAAATGACATTGTATCAGCAGTGAACAGTGCTCATTGGTTACAAATAGCCTCTGAAGCTATTGAGATGGTTGCTCGTCGGCCAATTGCTGAGTTTGAAAGATTTATTCACTCGGCCTCTCCTGTTGTATGTCCGTCTCATGATGTCTTAAGTTGTCAGACTTGCAAGCCTGAGCAGGTAGCTTGTTCGTTAGGGTGCAGTGATGATACACTTAATATCTCTCTGGGGAGCTTGTGGCAGTGGTATGAGAAGCCTGGGAGCTATGGGCTAGAAGTAATAGCTGAGGATTGTGAAATTTCAAAGAAACTAGGAGATCGATTGTTTTGAATTCCGTGCCTATTTTGTCCCATATTTATCCGCTGTGCAGCTTTTCAGGAGTTGTAAGCCTTGTCCTGTAGGAAGCAGTGACATGTTGACTGAAATTGTGACAGGGGATCCACGAGAGATAGATGAAACTGTAAGATCAACTGGTGCCGGACGTCTTCCGATGTTTCCCATGCTTGTAGCCCAACCTCACACTGTAAAGAAAACTGTTTTCCCACCACAGTATCACCTCTCTGGTGCTGAGCCACCTTCATTTTGCATGAAGGAAAATGAGAATAATGAACCAATCAGATCAAATTTGTCTGATGATATAGAGCTGCTTTTTGAGTATTTCGAGTGTGAACAACCTCAACGAAGGCGCCCACTGTTCGAAATGTATGTATCGATCCCGTTACTAGAATTTTGTTCATTCACTACTGAATTATATGAATCTTTTGGAGCGGGTTTTGTCCTCACACAATTATGTTAATTTACATCTAACTACCACTCTTTGGGGTTGGGAGGAGTACCCAAGGCTGAGGTGGATTTCATTTTAAATTATACCAATCTTCTTAGAACATTGCATTGCCACTTCTTGAAAGCCCATTTCTGACCTCACCCACCTTCTGTGGGTCGGCGGCCACCAAGTTGTACCTTCTTTCACAAAGGAGACGTATAAAAATGCTAGATATGTGGTCATTGGCATGGAGAAATCTTGGATGTGTTTGGCGCCTGCAGCGCAATAGGATCAGTTGTTTCCAGTCGAGTTGGATTCTGTAAACCTCTCTCTTTGGAGTAACGGTATTTACATCAAAATCATTAGGTGTACCATGTATAACAACAAGGGACCTGTTGATTTTTCCCAACTTCCTGAAGTAGATGTAAGTGGTAATAATGAGAACTGCATGAGCACATAGTTCTGTTAACAGGGCTACTTCTTTGTATGCCACACATAAGAGTGAGGCAGAATGATCAGTTCGTCTGATTTTCTGAATTCTTGGTGATCTGTGTGGCTTAATTGGATCAATGCTTCTAAAGGACCTGTTATCTGCAGTCAACATCCAGAACAGAAAACTGCTTTTTACAAACAATCTGTAGAATTAATTTTTCTCCTGATTTCCTGTGTTTCAGGATAAAAGAACTTGTTAGAGGTGGAGGACATTCAAAGAGTAGAGCACAAGGGGATCCCACTGTTCTAGAACAGATGGGTCTAAGGGATCTCCACGAAAGTTCATGGTCAGTAATATAGAGGCTAATCTTGAACAATAAAGTTATGCAACCTTTTGAAGCAGAATGTAGATGCAATCTTATTCTTTTATGTTTAATGGATATGAATCTATGTCTGTGTTAATCGTTGACAGTACCTATTTTCAGGTACTCAGTTGCGTGGTATCCCATTTATAGAATACCTTATGGCCCTCTTCGTGCTGCTTTCTTGACTTACCATTCACTTGGCCACTTGGTGCGCAGAGAAACCATATACAATTCACCGGTCAATACTTGTATAGTTTCCCCAGTTGTGGGCCTTCGGAGCTACAATGCTCAGGTAGATACATCCTCTGATCAAATTTTTTGTGCTAAGTCTTAAAAATTTTTCAGAATTTGTCACCTTTGCTTGAAGAGGAGCCCTTAACTTTTTGGCTTTATGGCTCTGGGTCTATTCTGCAAATTTTTAAATACCAACTGATATTAGAGCATTTCATCTTTGCATTTAGAGGTGTGTGTTTGGCCCTGATTTGCATTGAGTGAGGCTTCATTGATGTTTGAGGAATAATCAATTGAATATAATGTTTAGTGATTTCTTGAACTTTGTAGAATCTATTTAACATGGGAAAAGAATTTACTTCAAAGTTCAAAGTTCAGAGAGATGGCATGAGTTCTATTGTACTATTGTTGAATGATTAAACAAAGTAAGAATTGCCATGATGCAGACATAATAAAATAAGATGCAAACAGCTATTGCAATTAGATGGAGAAGCAATATTTGAGATTTGTCTCTGTTCTGTCCATGAAGAGATCAGTGCAACAAATAACTTAATTCTAGTCTGTCCCTCTGCAAAAGATTGTAGCCAACCAAAAAAACCTAATCCTTGGCATTGTCTTCACAAGATGAAGACAATCTTGCCCATGAACAGCATTGAGTGAATTTTACGTTGGTGGAATGTGTGGAACCAAGAAGATATCATGAAGTATGTGAGAAAGGAGATACAGTTATTGCCTCCATTATCATGTGACTGCAAATTATAATGCTAGATGACCACCAATGTATGTTACATTAATTTGCTCACAATGATCAATAGCAACTTTGACCAATTATTGCATATAAGAGAGAGATTAGAGGACCCAAATTAATGGGCATAAGACTGATTGTGGCCAAAAGAAAAGAGTTGCGGACTCTCTCTCTCTCTCTCTCACACACACAACCCCCCCCAACACCTCCCCCCTTTCACCTTTTATTTTTTTTTAGTTGAGAATTTAGTCATGTATAAACTTCCTAGAGAGGAGTCTCTTAATCTTTTGGATCAAAAAACTAGTTACTGCATTTTTACTGGCATCGACCATTTTATTTTACGTTCAAACTGGGCACCGAACCAAGCTTGTTCACATATACACCCAATGAAGGTATACCCTATTAAAATTGGAATTGATAGTTCTCAATTTAACAATGGATATGGAGTGCCATCCATGAACATCAATGTTAATATCTGAAATGGATTTTTCTAGTTATTCTATTTTCAATATAGTTACTCTGTAATTTCATTTTGTACATGAATGGCATCTGAGCAGGGTGAATGCTGGTTCCAGCCTAGACTCCCTGAAAATGTTTTGACAGCCAACACTTTTGGAATTTTGAGAGAGCGGTTGAGGACTCTTGAGCAGACAGCTTCTCTCATGGCTCGTGCTGTCATAACAAGGGGAAGTCAGACATTTGTAAACAGACAGCCTGATTACGAGTTCTTTCTATCTAGGGGAACCTAGCGTTTTAGTGTATGTGAATATTCGTGTAGTTTTATCCTATGTAGTGTACATTTTGCATACCGATAATCTTTCTTTCTGATTTCTGTGAAATACTAGAACGTGATAATATTCTGATTTTGGGTAGCCGTTTTATGCTGAAGTTTTCACTCAGCGGCATAAAGGTGTTGTTTAGTTTTATACCTTTTTCAGACTCATTTACTCTATTTTCTCACCCTTTTCATTCTTGTTTTGATTTGGAAGGTAAACGGCCATGTAAAACTGATAAGTGTGTCTAGACGCATGACTACGAGGATAAATAACTTTGGTGTTGGTGGTCGTATACCACATTAGCTAGTGTGACCAGGTGTTGTGCCACTTGCGAATGTCGCATCCCTTGATGTGAACATATCACTATTCCTACGAATCACATGAAGCGATTGGTATTGTATTACACCATGTGTCTGGTGTTGTAATGACACCAGGCGTTTCATACTTGATCAAATTCACCTTCACCAATGAATGTCAAGTACTTTTTCCACTATGTAGGTTCTTGTGAATAGTTGTGGAAAATAATACAGATCATGGAATTCTTCTATGAAGTAGGACCCAACAATTTGAAAAGTCTGCCCGTTGTTATCGATCACAAATTTGTTGCATTTTCCACCCATGGATATTTTTCCACAATCATAAAAATACATTAGAATTTATAATATAACCATAGCCCTTTAATCAAGATTGTCTCTATTTACTATTT
Organism: Nyctanthes arbor-tristis; assembly: GCA_963692815.1. Taxonomy (NCBI): domain Eukaryota; kingdom Viridiplantae; phylum Streptophyta; class Magnoliopsida; order Lamiales; family Oleaceae; genus Nyctanthes; species Nyctanthes arbor-tristis. The sequence continues at coordinate 8,952 of CAVNYN010221660.1, forward strand.
TGGCGGGGTCAGATCATATCAGAGCATCTGCAAAATTCAACATAAGAGAGATAGAGAGAAAAAGGGGAGAGAAATTGAGTGGGAAGAGAGAGAAAAGTGAAGAAAAATAGAGAGAAATTCAAAAAAGAGGAGAGAGATAGAGACAAATTCAAAAATAATAATAACATAATGATTGACTTGGTGAAGAAGAATGTAGATAGCTGACATTACACATCACACGATGAAGAAAAAGTGAAGAAAAAGTGGGGTAAAAGATATTAAAGTGATTAAAAGAAAAAGAAAATAAGAAACATATGGGACGTATTAATTTTTTTGTGTGTATCTCTCTCATATTGAACTTTGAGCTATGACATTCGACCTTGACTATGCATTAGAGATGTTCTCAATATCAATGTAATATCATTGGCTAATCTTTTCTCATGATGGTCCGAAGATCATGGAAGAATATTAATGTCTCGTATATATGGTCTATACTAATTATCTTATCACTTTTTAATGTCTTAATTGTTTGTGCAGAAACTAGAGGATATACGAAGCGTGAATAAATGTAACATAAGATGAAATTTTAACTCAATTATTACAAACATCATTCTTTTTGTAATCATAGAACCTTAAAATGGAGGAAAAAACTTTTCGTAATCATAGAAACTTAAATGGAGGACAAAGGAGGGGGACCTTTAAATGCAACGGTGGTATAATCACTGGCTTGGCATTGACTTGGAAAAGCTTCTGGCAGATAAGAATCAACCCCCTCATGAATTCTAAGTTTGGAAGCATGTGCAAGTTGCCATAGGCCCCACCTTCTCGACAGCAAAATTTTGTTCCATTCTTTATAACTACATCCCAATGTGCCCTCAATAAACTATCTACCAAAGAAAGATTCCTTAACAATCTGAAATACAAAGAAATGGAAAATGGAAGGGAAGTGAGTGAAATGGGATTGCAAGACGAAACTATTAAGAAAGTAGAAGATGAAAAACTGTCAGTAGAGAAGATATTTGAGAACAAGGAGGTGCCTTCATGGAGAAAACAGTTAACAGTACGGGCTTTTGTAGTGAGTCTTATGTTGTCAGTCATGTTCTGCTTCATAGTGATGAAGCTCAACCTCACTACTGGTATTGTACCATCCCTCAATGTCTCTGCTGGTTTGTTGGGATTCTTCTTCATCAAGTCTTGGACTAAAGTGCTTGAGAAATCTGGCATGTTGAAGCAGCCCTTCACCCGCCAAGAAAACACTGTCGTCCAAACCTGCATTGTTGCTTCCTCTGGCATCGCTTTTAGCAGTCAGTATATTAGTTCCCAGCTCGTCTCTCCCTTGGTATATAAAGAATATATCAATCCTGATGATCTTCTTCTACAGGAGGCTTTGGGAGTTACCTTTTTGGAATGAGCGAACGTGTTGCCAAACAATCAGCAGAAGACAAATCGCAATTAGACTACAAGAACCCTGCAATTGGCCGGATGATAAGCTTTCTTTTTGTGGTTAGCTTCTTGGGGCTTTTCTCCGTGTTGCCTCTTCGCAAGGTATGATTCTATCCTTTACTAGAACACAGACAAATACGGTTATGGCAAACAAGACGTTATTTGCAAAACCTTGTGACTAAACTCCACAGGAGATCACCACACAAAATCTACCCAATTGAGATTCATGCATCTTGTTCTTTATGTAGATAATGATCATAGACTTCAAGCTGACTTATCCTAGCGGTACTGCCACTGCACATCTTATCAACAATTTCCACACTCCTTAAGGAGCTAAACTAGCAAAGTAAGTCTGTGGGTTAATTTAGAGAGATTAAAAACAGAAAGTTAAATGGAAAATAATAGACTAAAAGCATTTTAATATTTGCCTCGTGCATTCAGGAAGCAAGTCAGAGAATTGGGCAAGTTTTTCTCCTTTAGCTTCCTATGGGGGTTTTTCCAATGGTTCTTCAAGGCTTCAGATGATTGTGGATTTTCAAACTTCCCAACATTCGGATTAAAGGCATATGAATACAAGTAAGCAAAAGAGCGTTCCTTTTCTTGTTTAACAAAGCACAAGATGTCTCCGATTTTTTTATGTTTAACGCAAACACCAATATATAACTCAGCCCCATCTAATTTAAGTATGGTATGGTTATCTGACTGCTTCCAAATAGAGAAGATCTCTATAATACCAAAACGTATGCAGACTTGAATAATCTTCTGTGTAGCTTAAACTTCTCTTTTTTGAACTACAGGTTTTTCTTTGACTTCTCAGCAACTTATGTTGGAGTAGGGAGGATCTGTCCTCACATTGTAAATGTTTCTCTTCTTGTTGGAGGAATTCTTTCTTGGGGTATTTTATGGCCTCCCATTAAAAATAGAAAGGGTGACTGGTATTCTGCTGATCTCGACCAACATAGTATGCAGGGGCTTCAAGCTTACAAGGTAATTTCCAAATATGATATACGTCTCTTTTGATCTTATTATATGTTAAATTCGCTTCTTCACAAATACCTTTCTACATCAGGTATTCATTGGCATTGCTTTGATACTCGGAGATGGCCTATACAACTTTTTCAAGGTTTTGATCCAAACTCTAATTGGCTTGTTTGCCAATATTCATAGCAGAAATGCAAGTATGCAAATCCCAGTGGTGGAAGGTTCCTCTCCTGTCAGAAAAACATTCTCTTATGATGACCAATGCCGTACCCAACTTTTTCTTAAAGATCAAATCCCAACATGGCTTGCCGTTGGAGGCTATTTCACCCTGGCTGCAGCCTCTGCTGCAATCCTTCCTCACATCTTCCACCAGCTTAAGTGGTACTACATAATTGTTATCTACATCTTTGCACCAACTTTGGCCTTCTGTAACGCATTCGGGTGTGGACTCACTGATTGGTCACTTGCATCTACGTATGGGAAGCTTGCTATCTTCACAATTGGTGCATGGGCAGGGGCCTCACATGGTGGAATCATTGCAGGTCTTTCAGCATGTGGAGTGATGTTGAATATAGTTTCCACTGCGTCGGACCTAATGCAGGATTTTAAGGCGGGCTACTTAACCTTGGCTTCCCCCCGTTCAATGTTTGTGAGCCAAGTGATTGGGACTGCTATGGGATGTGTGATTTCTCCTTGTGTATTTTGGGTTTTCTACAGAGCTTTTCCTGATCTCGGCCATCCTACAAGTGAATATCCTGCTTCCTTTGCTACTGTCTGCTATAGTATGGCTGAACTCGGGGTTGAAGGCTTCTCAGTTCTACCAAAGAATTGCCTCAAGCTATGTTACGGGTTTTTCGCAGCATCCATTCTCATCAACTTAATTCGAGATGCTGTGGGCACGAAACGGTCCTGGTTTATTCCACTTCCTATGGCAATGGCCATACCATTTTATTTGGGTTCCTATTTTGCCATAGATATGTGTGTCGGCAGCCTCATACTTTATGTATGGCAAAAGATAGACAGGGCCAAAGCAGATGCCTTTGGACCTGCTGTAGCTTCAGGTCTGATTTGCGGTGATGGCATTTGGAGTTTGCCTAACTCTATATTAGCTCTAATTGGGGTGAAACCTCCAATATGCATGAAGGGCGGCAAACACTAAGGTAGATAAGTACTTAGGATCCTAGATCGTAGAAGGTTATCCTATATCAATACAAAAGAGAATAAAAGTCATATTTTATGCAATATTGAACTCATATTTTTTGAGGTATTTTCTGTTATATACCATCTATATGGCACTGTGTAATACATATATTCTCTTAATTCCAAAGTTACTAGCAAAGATAACCAAGAGCAAGGTCATGCATCGTCCATGCCAAGTCTTCTTTGATACAATTGAATTATAGAAGAACAAGTTGGCTATCAGACTGAAAAATTGAATGCGTCACTTAAAAAGTGCAATGGATTTAACAAATATGGAATCGTCAAACCATGTTTATGCATATCAGCTATAAGTAAAACTATGAAGTACCGTTGCCAGTACTATAAATTTTCAGAAAATACCGTTCTTGCGTCAATCTGATTGATGTACAAGCATTACAGTACAAGCTGAATTATCATAGCTGGTTGCTCTAATCCTGAGAAAATTTTTGGACATAGAGAATCAGCTGGATCAGCAAAGGTAGTACAACTGAATTTTCGTCAGACACGAATTATCATCATAATAATAGCAATATAACATTTGGGTTCATTATGTTCGTGCATTTTATAAAATTATAATAATGCTAAAAAGTTACACCTGAGATGCGCTAGAGAATACTTCTATGTCAACATCTTTAGCCTGAAGAACACAAAACACGAACAGACTAATTCTTACATAGATAGTGTACATTCTTTAATATAGATAACTCTATTTATGGTTCAGTAAAATACTGGAGAGTGATTTGTCATTGTATAGCATTTGCAAGGTGAAGTTTCCGCTTAGCAGCACAATCGTGTTTATGTTTCAGCTTTATAGATTGTTTAAAACTCTTTTCTTTTTCTTTTTCCCCTCCTTTTTGTTTCTTATTTTAATTTGGAATGGGAAAGCCCTGAAAACTAGTAGCTAACTTAGTGCTATCTGTAATAGTTGACTATGAAGAAAAAATGAGTGGTGGGGTACTCGTACCATGAGACGACCATAGTTTGCAGCCACATAGGTGAAGGGCCTGCACTCCACCAATGGGGAGCGAGCATCTAGCCAACCAAGGTGGGAAAGGCAAAGTACCTGTTAACAGATTTTCGTCGATGGCTGCGGAGAATAATTAACAAAAATCATGATATTTTCGGCACAGTAGGACCAAACAATTAGAAGACTCAGTCAAGTATTCCAATTTTTATCCACCCCAGAATTATGTTACGTTGTGCATACGTTGACATTCTTCCACAACCTTAGAGCTGACTTCGTTACAATTTTTAATATAAGACGAACACTGAACTGATTAGAATCAACGTTTCGTGACTGGAGACTTATTGACCTGGAAAATATGAATGCAAATAATATGATATCACACTCCTCCTCTCTAAATTTGACCACATCCCAGTTCCTTCAATAAACAATCTACCAAAGAAAAATTCCTTAACATCTTCAAGTTGAACAGAGATGGAAATTGAAAGGAAATGAATGTAGAAAGTGAAATTGGAGTGCAAGATGAGACTTTAGAGACGGTAGAAGATGAAGAATTGTCAGTAGGGAGGATATTGGAGAACCATGAGCTGCCTTCATGGTAAAAACAGTTAACAACACGAGCTTTTGTAGTGAGTTTTGTGTTAGCAGTCATGTTCTGCTTCATAATGATTAAGCTCAGCCTTACTACCGCGATTATACCATCACTAAACATAGCTGCTAGTCAATTGGGATTCTTCTTCATCAAGGCCTGGACTAAAGTACTTGAGAAATCTGGCATGTTGAAGCAACCCCTTACGCGCCAAGAAAATAGTGTAATAGAAACCTGCGTGGTTGCTGCCACTGGCATTGCATTTAGTGGTTAGTATATGTGCTCCCATCCCTCCTTCTCTTCCCGCACAAATGCAAAAACATGGAACATACTCTCTATATATAAAGAGAATATATCCGACTTGATCTTGTTTCAGGAGGTTTTGGGACTTACCTTTTTGGGCTGAGAAAACAAGTTGACAAACAATCAGCAAAGTGAAGCATGGATTGGACTACAAGAACCCTACAATAGGATGGATGATGAGCTGTCTTTTTGTAGTGAGCTTCTTGGGAATTTTCCTGGTGTTGCCTCTCAGAAAAGTATCCTTTTTCCTTTACTAGAGCAAGATTAATGTTAGGGGAAAAAAGCCAAGGCGAAAAAAGCCAAAGGGAAAAAACTAGGGGAAAAAAACCTATTTCCAAATAATGTGTAGGGAGAAAAACTTGGGGGAAAACATATTAAAAGATTTTGTTTATTTTTTAAAAAAAATTTTACTCATTATTTCGTCATTATTTTTTTGTCATACAATTTATATTCAATTTTTTTTATATAATATTAATTTTTTTAAAATTTATTATATATTATTTTAAGGAATGAAGTGGGGGGGTGGGGGGGAAAAAGGTAAAAGAGGGGTTAAATTTAGCCCCTCTTTTAGCGGGGGGGGGGGGGGGGGGGGGGGGGGGGGGGGGGGGGGGGGGGGGGGGGGGGGGGGGGGGGGGGGGGGG